>DF237644.1:0-42799 GCA_000708835.1 Klebsormidium nitens | reverse complement strand
GACGGTACAATGAAGGAGGTGGACACGGGGATCCGGGAATATGACCACCCGTCTACGGGCACATGGTGGAACAAGATGCAGGAGAAGGTGGGCCCCAACAAACCCAGGGACCTTGCAGCAATCGTGCTTGCTTCCTCCGGTTTGGTCAGCATCATGTGATCAATGTTGGCGGCAACCAATACCTGCTTGCTCGAGCTTGCAAGTGGGCCTTGAAAGTGAGCCTTTCTTCTTCAACTTTCTGACGCGTGACTGCCTGCAGATTGACCAAGATCCCAAATTCCAAGGCGAGCATGTGGTGCTACCCATCATCATATACCTGGACAAAACTACCATGGACGGCCTCCGCCGCGTGTCCGTGTTCCCTATGTACGTGTCCCTTGCCAACTTCAGCTGGGGCTTCTACAACGAGAGAGGTGGTTTGGAGCTCGTCGCCTTGCTCCCACAGCCCAAGCCCGATCCCGACTGGCCGCAGCCTGGCTACAAGCCCAAGTCGGACGCGCACCGCGACGTGAAGCACCACTTCATCACCAGTTCGTTGCCGATCATCACGGCGAGCGCGCGGAAGGCGTCGTGGTCAGGGATCGACTTCGTGGACCCGCATGGCGTCCACCGGAAGGGCGTTCCGCAGCTGTTCTGCATCAGCAAAGACCTCGGAGAGGCCTCCACCATCTCAAACGTCAAAAGTAACCACTGCGACTCCTGCCTCGTCCCGCCAAAGGAGTTGAACCGACTCTACGAGGCCGTCGATGGCGATTACCCTCCGCGAGAGGAAAAGAAGATGCGTGTGGCTGTTAACACCATCCTCGACCTCAAAGAAGACCCACGGGTGCCCATGGTCCGGGTTACGGAGGAGATGAAGAAGCACGGGGTGCACCCCCAGATGGTGAGAGGGAACACGCCATTTGCTGAGAGACTGACGCCCAGAATCCAATCGAAGAGTTACGTTATAGAACCCTTGATCGGAGAGGCGCGCACAGACTTTCAAAATTCTTTGCCAGCGCCCAAGATCCTGTCAAAGTGCTTCAGAGTCTCGGTATCAGAAGGTGTGCGCCTTCGTGTTGAGGTTTCGCAAAAGCTAGCGGAAAAAGTTCCACATGGCGTACTGAAGTACTGATCATGAGTCGGCAGCATCGACGAACCGTTTCCCGCAATCAACTCTTGCGGTCGGCCTTTTGCAGCCATGGTTCTTCGGCTGGAAGTACGGCACCCGGCCCTGGAACGCCCCTTACCCCAAGATGGTCCCCGACGATCTGCACACAGTGTACGGCGGGGTGTTGGGGTCCCACTTCCTCAACATTCTGGACGCGGTCGCCGAGATTCACCCAGATGGCAAGGCAACCTTCCTCTCACTAATGAACATACGCCTCCACCAAATCTACCTCTACTACAACCCCGGTTTGCGGCTGCCAGCGAGCAAGGAGTTTTTCACAGAGCGCTACTCCGTGCCCAACTATGAGTGGAAGGCCGTCATGCAGGTAATCGATTCAGACCATTGGGCTGAGTGGTGTGAAGCTTGGAATAGACAATTGTCGTGTGATCGGACGGCCATTATTAATAGGCTGTAAGCGACCTTCACCACCTTTCAAATCATAGTTAATCTGTCCTCCAACTCATACCCTCCCTATGTTGCATCTTCAGGTGCTCCCGATCCTGGTGTCAGGTCTGTTCCGTTCAAACGGGGTAGACCTCCTCGTGGAATGGGCGGTGGCTTTGGTGGACTGGGTTCAAGGCGACCTTTTGGCTCGAAAAGGGCATCCACAACGAGGATACCCTGAAGGAGTCCGATCGTCTGCTCCGCCATTTTGACGACAAGTGCACCGCGATCGCCGGCCTGCAAAATTCGGCGTGGAATTTCCGCAAGTATCACGACCTCTCCAAGTTCACTGCCACCGTTCGGCGCCTAGGGGCCACTCGCTGGACATCCACGGAGAGGGGAGAGCACGAGCACCACTGGGTCAAGATTTGGTGGTCTAGCATGAACGGGAGGAATGTGGACGAAGCGATGTTCGAAGCGTGAGTGAAGTAAACTTGCAAGCAAAGTTCAAGCAGCGTAAGGATGCGGGGAACTGCAAGTGGTCCAAGTGATTATTCCTAAATCCCTAGAAGATCGCGTGCTTCGATCACGCCCGATTCTGCTTCGATTGCTCTAACGATCTGCTCGTCGGATTGACTTTCTCGATCTAGTAGCTGTGGGGTTCGGCCATGCGCACCGCCCACAGTCTGCATCCTTGTCTCTGCATAACTCCCCATCTGGCTGCCGCACTCTGGATCAGGGTCCGCTTGACCGTCCTCCAGGATCTCCGTGGTCCCGACTCCTCCGTTCCCGCTCGGTTTGCTGACGTCATCTTCGTCATCAGATGAAGGCAGAGGCGTTGTATCCGCCCACGCCGGAAGCAGCTCAGTGGCCGCAGGGTCTGAGTCTTCGTGACAAGACGGCACCTCTGGAGAAGGTTGGAGCCCTGTCCGTGGAGTCTGTGGGCTGTCTGGCGAGTGGTCGCTTCCAGGAAGGGCGCTCGCGGGGGCTGAATCGTCGAAACTGCTGCGGTGCTGATTGTCGGCGTGCGCAGGTCTCTGCAAGAAAATAAACCTGGCATATGCTCAATGATACATAACATTACGTAGGTTAGAGAATCAAATTTGTTTTGCTATGCAAATGGAGTTGCTTCATTGACTGAGGGTACGAAGAGAGGCGGAAAGAGCTACGAACTTCGTATGAAAGGTTGGATGACCGACCTTGATCAGCGAAGCTAGAGCGGCGCAAGCCTCGATCTCCTGGTCCGTATACAGGTCGTACCCATGTCTTGATAGGTGCGGAATAATAAGTGTCGTCAGTAATGCAACTCGTTTGGCACCGTTGGATGCAACAGTCACGTTGAAAGCAACGGATGCAAAACGGGCTACACAGGGGCTTCAGAGATGCTGCGCCTTCGCCTGCAAGTGCGTCACTGACGAATACTTCGTCAGCTCACGCACAAACTCGGCGCAGGCTCTGCAGTGTAGTACCCGTTCACTGTAACCGGCTCAAAATGCGTATACATTCCGGGATTACGATGACCCAGAAGTTTGTGGGTCAATAGGGAAGTTGCGTGCCTGTCATCGAACGGCGGAAGGCCTTCCAATCCGGTACAGTTTGACCAGATCCGTCCATTGTATGGATTAACTTACCTGTGCGAGGCCGGCGAGTGTCACGCTCGCTTCGAGCTCGGGTGAAGCACCTTCGATGTCCGGCGGCGAAGCTTCCTGCGCACAATAAATTTGAATGATGCTCAGCTGTCACAACTTCTTCCGGGTCGGCGGTCGCTTGATCGTACGACGAAGACTGCAGATGGCTCTGACATCGGCGGCAGAGACAAGTTCTCTGACCCACAATCTGCTCATCACTGGAAAGGAAGCTTAATAAGGGAAATAATTTCACAGATTTCCAGACGGCCGCCGGGTGATCTGCTGAGCGAGATAGTTGGCGGCAGTGGTGGCAAGAATGCCATAGCACGTCCGCTTTCAATCGCTCAATAGTGCGCATTGGCTAGCCTCGGCGTACCGTTTTGCTCTTGATTTATTAGATTCAATGAATAAGTTTCTGTGGAAAAGGAAGGAAAAACAAAACGGGTTACAGCAATTTCCCCTAACCTCGTTGAGCCTTACACCTTCAGTACATGTATGACTGGCAAATGCTTTGCCAGCACACAAGTCGGAGGCGCGGCCCAGACTTTGCACTGTAGGACCCGTTCGAGGAGATCTGACGACATTCCGCCTTATGAACCCGGATATCACTTTTCGAATTCTTCGTGGGCCGCTAGGCAGCTACGTGGTCGCCGTTCAACCGTCGATAGTCAGGCTCGTACTTGCAAAACGGTGCGCCATGGCGGCATCTCTTTCAAGACACCCTTTGAGCGAGCGAGACGACCAAATTGAGAGCTGGCATTTTTGCCGGCGTCACTTTGGGCCCCATTATGCCCAGTGGCTCGCCTAGCGACCGTCTGGTATCTCGAGGAGTTACGACTGTTTATAAACCAAGGCTTCTGCCCGGTCGAGGATTTGTGGGCCGCTGAAGTCGGTCCCTGCCGTTGATCGCGGGGCGATTTGACATGTTTGCCGTTGATCAGCCGGCATGACATTGGCAGGATTACCTCTACTTCGAACAATTGGCGGGTCCTCCTTAGGGTCAATCGACGGTTGCGATGACCGCCACGCAACCCTTCGATCAATGCACGAAATGCCGAAAAAAGAAAAAAAGAGAAATATTTAAACGAAAACAACATCACTCTGAACATCAGTCACTCTTGAGCATTCTGACCTGTGCATGAGGCTCTGGAACGTAGCCCGTGCGTGCTGCAGAAGGTACCTCCAAGAGGGAGCGCACGACATGCACTGCTTCGCTGACGAGATGCTCCGGTAAGCTGTTGGCAGGCGATCGGTAGCCTGTAAAGAAAAGAACTGCCTCAGACTATCAGCTGTAATTATGGGTGGCGATGGCTTCCGACTCCGAGCAGAAACTTGGTTCATGTGTTGCCTGTTGTGGACGCGAGATGCAACACGACGTTACCAGTGGTTGCAAGTTGTTGTGCTTTGGAGTCAGTGGTTTACCTTGACAGGCTTGGTCGTGGCACTTTTGATAGTAAGTGCCTCGATTGAGGTCCACCACCACGTACACTGAACAAGCGGAAGAGCGAGAATGTTAGCTGCTTACACGGACTAGTGTCTTTGATCGGGGCTTGGATCAGGACTGCTTGAGCGGATTATGTTTCCAACAATGGGAAGGCTTCAGAATACAGCCAAGTTTTCGACGCCGTTGAACGATTGCTTCAAAGAAAGTTCTGAAGCTTTTGGTGTGATCCGCACTCACCCCGGTTCTGGCTGTGCTCCCTCATGACGTTAAAGCAGAAGTTGGTTCCTCTGAACCGAAAAGAGATGTAGTTCCCGTTTTCACCAGCGAACAGTACCGACGACTGTACGCTGGCGACTGCAGCGAAAGGAAAAAGTTTGGAAATTGCCCGTACTGTAACGTAATCAAAATGAATGGATAGAGCTGAAAAGAATCATAAGCTTTTAAACCGGGACACCGTAATGAAGGCCAGAACGCAGCTTAGAAATCTGTTGCGCTGCTCAAGAGACGATGGAGTTGGGCAGGAACGTGTTCGCTTACATGAAACCCGGTGTTTTTCTGCACAAGCTCTTCAATGTATGTTGACAAAGACGGAATATTGCACTGGAACTGCTGTGACTGCTTTGACGGTGTAGCGGTCAGGGGTTCTGATGGCGTGTTGAATGTGGGGCTGCGGATCGACTGGAACTAGGGGCTTCCGGTTGGTTGTCGAACCTGCGTGTCGAATATTGTGGGATGCTGGCTTGAATCTGTATTCTCCTTATATAACCGTGACGGTCAACAGTACGCAACTTTGTGCACGAATGTTTCTTATCAAGAAGCATTGGGGACGTCTGTGATTTTAGGAGTTGAACCTCACTTGCATGCGCCTGACGTCCGGCAGAGGTGAGCTGGTGATGGACACGTTGGAACCCAAGGAGTGAATCAGCTGTAGCGTGAGGTCCTGCAAAAGGCAACACTTTTAGACAAGGAGAACAGGAATGTGACTCAGCCGGGCTGATTCGTGCATACGACCTTTTTGTGTCTGTAGGCAATCCTTGCCTCGCATGGGATTGGCTGGGTGGATAAAATCAGCGAGAGCCTCACCTCGTCCTTGAAGTACCTGCAGGTCGGCACAAAGGGAACAGATGGTCCTTCTAGTTTTCTCGACAGGAGGCATCGTAGGTGTCTGCTCTTCGTGTAAACGCCTAAGTCGATGAATAGAGTTTGGGGGAGGCCAGGAGCTTGGTTGACCAGCAGCTCTTTGCAAAGTCTGTCCCCGTCAGAGGCGCGGTTGCGGATCAGGTTGCAGACCTGAAGGTAAGAGAGCAAGAGAGTATAAGTTCGGCATCCAGGACCAACTCGAACTCTTAAAGCTTTTGATATGCGTTCACAGACGTGCTTCTGGAGGCATTGTGCACCAAGCTCCACACAAAGATGTATCGGTGAATGGTTTTTCATCATCGTCTTTCACTTACCTCCTCCATGAAGTACCGCATCTGTTCGTGGACGTTTTTGAAGCACCGGTGGAAGATCGGTACGATCACATGGCGGGAGACTTTAGCTGCAAACGTACGGTTCGGAATCAGGGGATGCAATTGTATTCATGGCGTTACAGTTTGCTAACTGTTATTTACATCTGGTAGATTCAAATCGAAAGCGCGGTTTGAAGAACGTGAGAATACAGCCAGAAAGAAGGCGGCCGCATGGTTTGCTTGATGGTACTTACCTGAATAAGAGGCGTCCATCTCCAGTACTTTGTCAAAGTCAATGCCCATACCGAACTTTTGTTCGCAAATCTCTTCGATGACTGCCAGGACCGTGTCTAGCATGCGATTGGGGTCTCTCCCCTGGTTGAACTGCGTGTAAAACTCTAGATCCAGAAAGAGATGTGCCAACGTCCCTGCATATGGCGAATCAGGGGCTTTGTTTTCATTATGTGGCACTGATATTAGGTGGACTCCCTTAAGCAGTTGACTGTACGGAATCTCTGTAGCTTAATTCATTTTGAAGACTTGCCAGAGTGTGGAGCAGCGAGACTGTTGACCTACCGTTTTGAAAATCTCAAACATCATTCTTTGGCAGTCCGGAAGCGCCCCGTAACTGCACATCACCAAAACCGTTGATCCGGACAGTCTCGAGAAGCCAGACTCCTGTTTTCATATATCCAAAAGGCAGGCTAATCATGCGTGGTTGTGTGCGTTTTTTGAGAGCATCGCTATGATTGCAGGGCTTAGGTTTCAAACTGGAGAAGGTGCAGTTCTACGGATGTCGAAGGCTTACCTGAGTCGGAAAGGGAGAAATGTGGCAGCAAAGTATCTGTAGCATCCCCGTTCTGGTTCAGGAGACGCAAAGAGAAGGAGCGGGTCCCTGTAAATGTAGTGATCCGCGAACGTGTACAGGTCGCTTATAGAACTGAAAGTCCTGTACACGTTCGTCTGACTAGCTTAAACGAAGCCCGGGCAGTCGAAGATGAAGCGATCGCGTAACCTTTGCATCTTCTCTCTGATGCATTCATTCGTCTCATCCGCAATCTCCTTCTCTGGTCGTCTTCTGTTATGAGCCATCCTGCGCAGTCGATTGCTCTGCTGGGCCTTCTTGTCTTTCCATTCCGGTCTCAAGGCGTTGGGAAAAGCGGCATACTGTGAGTAAGAAACTGATGCAGAACGCGAATAGCTTTCTTGCTCGAAGCCGTTTGAATGTATACGGCAGCCCTAGTACTAGATACACTTAGCCTACGGCGCTAGACCCCTTGTCTGCTGCAACCAAGCTGATTTTGAAGACTAAGCGCTGGTCGCCTAAGCTTAGTGTCGTCAACTCAGGCGCGTGCGCAAGCACAAGCGCGGTCGCGTCTGGATGGTCGATCGTAGAGCTTGTTTGGCGGAGTGGTCGCTGCGCGCCCGCGGCCGCGCGCGCGGGCCCTGCAGAGAGCGGGTTTGCGGTCTTAGAGGTTTGGGAAATGCGTGGTCGTAGAGCGTCCTTTTGGGAAGGACGAAAATTGACCACAGAATTCAAATTTGAAAGATGTTTGAATGTGGCGGTACTGCATTCAGTAGCTTTGAGTGTGCTTCCGTTCTTGCAGTCCCACGGCAGCCTGGATTGAGCTTGACAGGGACAGAATGTGCTGAAGTTGATCCGCTTCCGAATTCAATACAATTGAGTTGATCCAGTTTAATTTCCGAAGGACAGTTTTCTGAGGTCCTTTGTGGTGGAGACCTTTGAGGTCTTTCTAGGTCGAAGCTGCCTGATAATAGATCAAAGTCCTTTGCACGCCAGCTCAACTATCGAAGCTTCACGGTCTCAAACCAGAAAAAAGGGGGCTCGTCCTCTGGCCGCTCCCCAGCTCAACACGGATGCGTGCAATCTGTCTTTTCGTCAACGAGGATAACGCCAAGTCTGCGTTTCCACCTGTGGTGCTGGAGATGCTCGCGCGGATGGGACAGAGAATTGGAGTTTCGTCCTGGATGCTACTGATTCCTGTGATTTCTGCGGCATCCTACTTCCTTGGTCCAGGTTCTCGTGTCAAAGTTGAAGGATTGGACTGGCTGCAGAAGTTGATCCATTGGGGCTTCGTCGTTGGTGACAGTGGCCATGGAAAATCCCAGGCGCACAATAAGCTGAGCGACATCATTGACTCGGTGGAAGGCGACATCAATGAAGCCAAGAAAGATGCGGTTCTGAATGGAAAGAATCCCCAACTGTACCCCGAAGGTTCCCCCGACCTAGAAGAGCTGCTCGATAAAGTTCAATTCGCGAAGATCAAGCTCGACGGTGCCGTGAGTCCATCGTTGGATCCGTTCCCATTTATTTCACTGTCTGAGCAATTTTTCCGTTAGCCTGGAATTGCTTATTAGGATGGTATGCCTGGCTTCATTGTAAGACAATTTGCATCGTTGCATTTGTCGCTGCTAAGCAGAGGCTCATCCTTCTGCACATGCATAGTAATAAGTCTTGCATGCATAGCATGTGTAAGTTTACTTGTTTTAGATTCTGCCATTCTATGCATTCGTGTATGCTGTTCGCTGCTTTTGGTTCAAGTTTGGACCGATCGGCTGTGTCTTCTGAATTGATCAGCATATGATTGCATCTGACTCGAGTGCAAGCCGCGCAGTGCCAGCTTTTGGCTAATTCATTTTGCAAGCGGCTGCATGGCCGAGCATGATCATACGCGACATTCAACCTGGGATCTTTATTCAGATTGGTGACTGTGGATGGGGGCTCTGCAGAGATCAGGCAATTGAAGTAACCTTCTTAGATTGACATGATCCATTCGGATGCACAAGATATAGTATACATGTAGAGAGCCACCGACTTTTCATACCACTATGTCTGACTGTCTGTATCCTATTATTTCCACAGGTCAACTTCGAGCGTCTATTTCAATTGCTCCACTTCCAGCCAGACCACAGCGGAATGCTTTTCCTGGAGGAGGCTCACGTGTTCTTCGAGATGATGGACACTATAAGAAGGGCAACTCAGATCGTGTCAGAGCTTTGCAACTCAAGGGTGGAGCCAAGTGGTCTCGAGAACTGGTCAACGACAATCACTCCAAGACGTGCGACTACACGCACCTCAACATCCTTGGTTATACTCAGCCAGAGCCCTTGAAGAGAGAGCTAGAGAAGATCCCGAACGATGGCCTAATGAATCGTTGGCAGACTGTGTTTCCTCCACCCATCTTCCTGGACTTCGGTAAGTGTAGAGACAACGAGCAGCACTAAAACTATTGATGATGTTCGCTTCTGTGTTACGAGGTGTCTTACCATGGACTGCTGACGTGGCACTTCCGCCATCCTCCTCAACTGTCGGCTTGATCACTGGCTTCGGCTCCTCGAGAGTCATTCCGCGTTGGTTGAAACGTTCGTCAGCAAGAGTACTCAGCCTAGAACGTCTGGTTCTTCGCAGAGGAATTGGACATGGACGACAATGAGCAGGAAATGGTGGAGGAGGACAACAACCTTCTAAAGAAGGTGAGTTTACCAGTGTAACTGGTGATAGAGCACCGATTTGCTTATCTGAATGTCGCCGAATAAATATGAATGGCTGCTTACTCCCCGAAATCTGTAGCTAGAAGTGGTCTTGAGCTTTATTAGACTGATCACAATCGTTTGCTTTGCAGCTCTTTTTCCGTCTGTGGAGGGTTTTCTTCTTACCAGGATGAGTTGCTTCCATGCTGTTGCGAAAGGCGGGGGCTTTCTGCGGCAAAGGAATGCTTTTAGAAGACACGCACACTTTCCGCCTTTTTTTCTCCTTACTCCGCCGCATCTCGTCAGAAGTTGAAGAATATTTTTTAAAATCGTGCATGTTCGAATTCAAGAGTCGAGTGGAAACTAGCTAGACCGTGAGGTTGTTCATCTCAAGACCAGAACTGCAATTTCGCAAAGCTTTCTCGCACTTATTCAGACATCTCCACCATTGTTCCCTTGTACTCTGGCTGTGTTCAAATGGTTCTGACTCTTCCTTGGCCCTCCGATCAGAACGTCTGAGTTCATCTGAAAGCGTCTGATTGTGTTCTCATCTCTGTATCACCTGCGTTTTTGAGTTTTCTCAACCTTACCTTGCGCGGACAGGCTTCTGACTTCTAGCTGAGCACGTTTGTCTTGGGATTGCTATCTCAGCTCAATATACAATCCTGAACAAGCAGGCCATTCGGCCACACCCGTTTCCTTTTGAAACTACAGGCGGGCGGCCACATCGCACCTACTATCCCGCCCTCGGTAGAATCCACTGCGCCTTTCATTCGGAAAGGCACTGACGGACCCCTTTCTCAGGATGTGGGGCGTGGGCATAGCTCAGAAGTGGTCGAAGAGAAGGTTGGAGTCGCAACAGACACACCAACTGCAACGGCTGGAGTCGTCCCCCCTTCGCCCAATGCGGTGGACGATGCACTCAAGGCCCAGACCAAGCCCTCTGACGTGAACGGCCCGCAGTCGGATGGACTGCGGAAGGGAAACGTAGAACCGAAGAGGGCGCGCAGGGAGGATGTGCAAATTGAAGATCTCCGGAGTGAAGAAGCGGAGCTCGACGAACGGCAGAAGGGAGGAGTGGCTGAGGGGCCACGTGGCAGCAACAGGAAGCAGTGCGCGTCGTGCGGGGTGACTCAGTTGAGGCGGTGGTATGGCGCCTCAGCTGGCGTGCGCAAGTGTAGCGAGTGCTACGGCAAAGATGACGGTTCGAAGAAGAGAGCGCTCATAGGGAGCGGCGGGGAGAAGAAGACTGTGCCTGGCGATGAGGAAGGCGGGTCCGGAGTGCTCACGAAGAGTCGCAAGCAGCAACGGAAAGACGGTCTCACCGCTGTGGAGGGGAAGACAGCGGGCGCTGCTCTCGGGGGCGCGGAAGTACAGCCTGGAGGCGTTACGAAGAAGGGAAGGAAGGTCGGAATAACGGACGGGGTGAAAAGAGAGGAGGATGAATGAAAAGATGGAAGGCGCTGCTGAGGAGGAAGAGGTGGTGAGGAGGGGCGGAGCCAAGAGAGGGAGGATGGAAAAGGCACGAGACGGTGCGGGAGCAGAGACGGCCGAAGGGGCTCAAGACGCCACTGACGTGGGTGCAAAGGCGGATGCAGAAGTCAAGGTCCTAAAGGCCGGAAACAAGGTTCGATCAGGGAAGGGCATTGAGCGGGGGGAGAAGCCGGGAACAATGGACGCTGCCGAACCTAGGGAGGGGGAAGAAGTGGCAGGCACGGCTTGTGGGCAAATGAGTTCGAAGAATGGCAGCGATGGAGAGGTGGGGAGTCGGCCCGTGCCAGGGACTGAGCCCGGGGATCCTCCTGCAGTGCGGGGCCTGCAAAACTTCGTTGGCGAAGTATTGAAAGTCGCGGAGGGCCAAGCTAGGAAACAACGTGTGGCAAAGGCGGGCCGGGGCGGAGGGCGAGAAGGCGCAAAAAATGGGGCAGGCGATGCAGGGATGGAAAAAGATGGGCTCCTGGCCGACGCTGACAAGGGGGGCGCGGTGAAAGGGATCGCAGGGGGTCCTCGCAAGGAGAGCTGCCGCAAAGGCTTGGTAACCGAACCTGGTCGCATTTCCCTCATCAGTTAAAAGTTTGTATTAGTGTTTCGAACCCCAATTTCATAAAACATGTATCTTGGAAATTGCTTCCCTTTGCTGGTCTTTGAGGGGGGGGTCAGAACTGAAGGGAGCGCGTCCTATCTCGTGGCGGCTTGCTTCTCATACCCAGCTTTTCATTGGTCACACGTGCCCCGCCATTTTTAATCAGGCTGAAACGTGAAGGAAGTTAGCAGTAGCGTCTTTTACATCTCTCCGTAGGCTTTGTGAAATCTTTCATCACAGTTTGAAAAGTTGGAAACCTGGCCGTTACAGTTCTTGCACTTGTGCGCTGAGTACCCTTTTGTAAGTTCTTTTGGTTTTGCACGCAACAGAAAGGGTTTTTGTTTTACGAGCAGGAATGCTCGTTGCCATCGACCAGACCCGTTTGATTCACCAGGCAGGCATCTCTTCTGTTCTGCAAAGAATCTCTTTGTGCGCCTGGGATCTGCAACCGTCAAGATGTGGGCATTACAGCCTTCCTGCTCAACAAACTGCTTCGTCCTGCCTAGCACACTAAAAAGACGGGAGATTCTCTTTGGAGACTTGAATTTCACCCAGTCCAAGCATTGCGGCTCCGATAGAACTATAGCGATTCAATTATGACTGGTTGCAACTTACAGTTCTATTACTCTACATTGTAACATTTTCAAGGTAGTCTACTCTTAAAGTAGCGTTTTAAGCAGTTATACTTTCATACGGTGATTTAGATGTGCCCTCGAATGGTATCTCCGCATCTTCGTTTCACCCTGTCAGGCATTCCTTTCATCTATGTCGAGGAAGGTTAGCCGGTCCTACTCTTTATTCGCTCAATCTCCGAGGGAACCAGATTTGCATACGGCAATCCAATGAGGGATTCGTCGGTACTGATTGGGCAAAAGCGCTCGTAAAGTCCTTTCCGTTTCAGTGAATGCACAATGAACCACTGCTGACGGCTTTCTTTCCGTTTCTTCTGCAGGAGTCAGTGCCTCGTTCGCCTGCCCTTTCTCCGCCAATAAAAGCTACCGACCGACCTTCCACTGCGGGCACGAGGTCAACCCCACGCGCTGAAGCAGCAGCGCCCGAAGAAGACCCCCGATCGGCTCAACCCGGCAGCAAAGCGTTGGCAGAGAATCAGCCCGGGGATCCCAACCCGTTGGCGTGTGAGAAGAAGCGGAGCGGCACGGAGAAGCCTTCTGGACAGCCTAGCGCGGAAGAAGCAGGCGGAGCCATCAGAGAGGGTGACGGAAACCTGGTCGCCCGGAAGAAGGCACTGAGACTGGCGGCCAAGTCAACAGAGGTAGCAGGGAAGGGCGACCCGGCAGGTGGTGTCTCGGTGAAAGCAGCGGAAGTGGAGAGTGCTCGTACTGAGGAAGAGAGCGCCAGCGCGGCACTGAGGGGCGGCGCCGTCAAGGCAGTGGGGAAGGGCGCTGACGTGGACGCCGGCAGGGGTTCTGATGTCAACGCGGGATTGGATGCCGACGTCGTGGAGGGGGGGAGAGCTGACGTGTCGAATGAAGGAGATGATGACGTGGAATCGGACCGGAGCGCTGACGCCCCAACGAAGAAAGATCTCCTGGCTGCAATCGAGCTGGAACTGCGGGAGAGGGAGCGTGTGATCGAGGCGAGCGCCTCACTCGGGGGATCCCCCGCCGAGAAGCTGCCGAAGCACAGCTTGATGCCCCAGCCAGCGGTCCCGCACCTGGAAAATGGAAATGCTAGCCTCATTTCTGGGGGCCCGGATGTCGTTCCTGGGGCTGCTGACGTCACTGGTCGTTCTGGCGCTGACCATTCGGAGGAGCGGGTCCCTGCCGCGGATGGAAAGGGGATGAATTCACCAACCGCACAGCCGGACCTGAGGTCAAAGGAGCGGACTGATGTGGTGCAGAGGGTAAAAGGTCTGGAGAGCGGGGATGCTGACGTCACAACGGGGGGACGTGCTGACGGCACAAAGGGGGGAAATGCGCCGGAGAAGAAGGGCAATAACGGAGGGGAGCAAGAGGACGACGGTGGAGGGAGCGGCGCGCAAGGACACGACTCCCGGGAAAGCAGCGGAGAAGAAGCACCGAGACCGGCCATTCGGAGCGACCAGGCTGGGCCTTCGCAGCAGGCAACAGGAAACGAAGTGCAGACCGTGGTCGCCGATGCAAAGGGAAAGGCACCGGCGGTCGCTACGTGTCAGGCAGACGCGCGCCCTGCAACCGGCTCGCCCGCAGAGCAGCTGCCGTCGGCCGCAAGCTACGGCTCCCTCTGGAAGGCTTATGCGGACAAGCTTTCAGAGCCGGAGAGCAGAGGACCGTCCGAAGAGCGCGGCGGCGGTGCGTCCTCTGCCTTTGTCGGGGTCCTGCAGGAGCGCCGGGCAGCGATCCCGGAGCCCTGGGCTGAGATCGTCGGCGCTCTGAGGGGGCTGATCCGCGTAACCGAGGAGAGTGGCCGGGTGGTTGCTGCGCGGTTGGACACGCTTCTCCAGCGCTCGAGCCGGCGCACGGTGGTGGAACGAGGCAGGGGGCCCAAACAAACGGGGCCGCTGCTTTTGAGGCCGGAGCGTCGAGCACTGGGCCTTCGCTCGGGGAAGCAACGCCTCCCGAGAGTCCCGGTCAGGAGCCGGAGGCTGCCGCCCGGGGTGGTGACGTCAGCAAAGGCCGTTCAGATGCGTCGGATGGGGGCAATGCAGCGCCCGGAAAGTCCTGAGGATGGTGGCTGGGGGTCAACTGGACAAGGCGAGTGCAGATTTTGGATCGTTGTGACCGTTTGGATCTTCGTTCTACCTCTTAAGCTCGGTCGTTGCATGCGAGCTTCGACCGGACTGTTGGGCTTTGTGCTTTTCGTCTCTGAGAAAGGCAGGCATGTTCTCAAATGTGCTCGGCTGTGTGCACTGTGCGGCTGCAGAATCAAGGATCGTGGTCCCAACAGGTGGCGCCCTTCGATGGCTGGTCGCTGTCCGCATACCGTCTCTGTCTCTTTCCTCTTTATGCCGTCCACCTTTCATAACAGAGATGCACAAAAGATGTATTGATTAAAAGCATGAGACGTCGCCAGATATCACCCGAGCAAGCGACAGAGAGATTGCTTGGCTAGTACTGTCACCTTCCGGTAAGTCCACACTGCAACGGCTGATTGCAAAGGTCGTGTCCGTAAATACTCTTCTCCTGTGGTTATCGCTTTTCAGAGGATTGAGCTTGAATCACTTGACCGTCCTTTGGTAAGGCCCTATCTCCGGTGCCTGGGGCTCGTCGAACCCTGATAAGAACGCTTTTCTTGCAGGAACACAGAACGAGCTGCGCTGAGCGACATGACCTTTGGTTGCAAGGAGCTTGAAAGTCTATCAATCAAGAACTCTATCAGTCAAGAAGGCAAGTGGCAAAGGATCCTCCTGGTCCAGTATACGGCACGGGCGGCTACTACTTCCAGAGGGCGTAAAGTCGGTGGGTTCGCTTTTGACACGTGACTGTAGATACGGGCTGCAAGGAGGTTTTGACACGGACGTAAGTGCTTTATGCCCACTTTAGCCGAAGAGGGTACTTTTGAGACAGTCAAGAGCATGTAGATGTAGCTTGTTCGTACAGTAGTTCAAAGAACCCGTCTATCAAGACTTGCAAAGTTTACTCTGTCCATTGCAGGTGACGTGCTGCTCTATCTCATTAGAGAGGTCGCTTTGCAAACTCCCTTGACACGTACGTGACTCTGGGAGTTCTGGCGATAATAAACAGCAATCAACCAAATCTACCCGAAAAGTCTTTGGAATGGAGTCTGTTACTAGATCTTTCAGAAACATACTAAGAAACCTTGTGACCCAATTACGAATCTGTGTAATTACGTTTGGTCGACCATTGAGCTGTCAGGCGAACAGAGTCTGTGCACGGTAGGTCTCCAGAGTTTGAGGGCCGGGGTGCAACGTCTGAAGCTAGTGGCCCCCCTTTGTAAACTGGCACCGCACGGCATGCCTTTAGTTGCAAACGTGCTAGCTGTTCGCATGCACGTTCGCACCTTTCGCATGCAACTGGCGACATGGTACAGTGACGCCGGCGGTCCGTGGGGAATAGTGTGCAACAGACGATCGGACTCCGTGCATCATTGTGCAACCACGCTCCGAGCAAACTCGACCGGACGCCTTGGTACCATACTCTGTAGACGTCCAAAGGTTAGTAGTGTCCTGGGCCAAACTTGCAGGCTTGGACGAATTACAATGAATCAGCTGAACCTCAGTGATCTAACTTAGAGATATCTGCTTCGGCTGAAATGAGTTGTGAGTGACACTAATGCACCGGAACTTATCTCATAAGTGACTGCTGGCCGGGCCGGGCCGAACGCAGCCGCGCAGGCATGCATGTGCTACATGGATGTGACAAAAGGCGGACGATTGTATGTTTCATGAAGCTAGCAGGACGGTACGTCGCAAACAATCCGACTGATCGACGTAGTTGTGGTGTACATTTGGTGCGCGCGCTCTAAACGGCGCCATGCAGGCACATGCACCGGTGCCTAAGCTAGTATACGCGCGTACGGTATACTAGCTTACATGCACACCTTTACTCTCTTTGAATATGTAGTGTCGAAGTTTGACTGAGCCTGGTTTTCAAGCGATGCGGCTTGATTTGGATCCGTGCCCGGCGGGCCGGCCATGCAGGCCAGCGCATGAGATTATTTACGCAGAAGACCATTGCGCATATGCCTGATCCTAATTCAGTGACGGGTGCTAGCTAGGATACTAAACATGGGCTAACATTGCGATGTCATGACTCAGAGGCCGGGCCCCGGCCTCTCAAAATTTTCGAGCCCCGGGCCCGAAAATTCTCAGATTTGTAGAGAGTAAATTAGCAGTTAAGTACACAACATGCATGCACGGCTTTGCAACATGACGAAACCAATAGTACTATTCGCACTCTCGGTGATTCTTAAACGGACGCGCTGCCAGCAATAACTTGGGGTGTATGCGCCACCGTTTTCTACGGACCATAATCAAGGTTCAATGATTTCGATGAGCAGATTGTTTTGGATCCCCCTAGCTGCCAGCATTAAAAGCAGGTATATTTTGTAATCTGCTACCATCTTCGTTCCAACGGACGAACGACGTACCGATCAATGACCGCATATGTAAGGAGCTAAACTCTTCTGCGAGTTGGGTGCCCCGGCCATGTCACGAGTCGCGAGCTCCGGCCCTGGAGACTCGTGGCAGGTTACGCGAGGTGGGGGTCGAAACCCTTGGCATGCTGCCCATGATGTTTACGTGCGTTCATCTCTTGCAACTCTTCAATGGAGCCGACTAGGATTGAAGCATGTCTAGTAACGTTTCTCGCCGGACAGTCCAAGCGAACGTGTCCCCGAAAACCAATACTCATCATATTTGAATTGGATCAATCTTGTTCCGTACTCTCGACTGAAATACACCCTTCAGGTCTCCTTATCGATCTCTCGGGCTCGGGCTCGAGCTCTGGCAGACGTCCGATTGATTCTGCTGAAGCTTCACAGTCGCAGATTCCAAGTGGACTAGCCCCTTAAGCAACTTTCCTATGGCCCTCTGTGTTGGATCAGCCCTACCTCTTGGCCCTTGCAAAAAGTCCATTAGCAAGCAGCCCTTAAAAAGCGCACACCTGTGCTGGTTTCGCGCGAGATGGAGTACGTCGGCGATTTTCCGCACCTGATGAGATTTTTCTATCCCTAATGTTGATCCTTGCTTTACTCCGTTCACATAGAGCCGAATTCAAAAACCAATTCTTTGTCCTTCGCGCCGCAACCTAGTACGGCCCGTCGATGGTCCCGGTGCCCAGCGCCCCGACCCGAGCGGCCCGGGCCCGCAGAACGGCGCGCCCCCACACGCTGCACTGCAAGTATACTGATCGGAGCGCGTCGCCGCCTCATTCGAAAGCCATGCACTGATGTTGGGACCCGCCGGGGTGTTCACATACACCTGGTCCAGATGCAACGTCTCGCGCCTGCAGGACTGGGCATCGGGGCGGCATTGACGGCGAAAATCCGGATATAAAGTCTTTTGCCGCTTAGCTTTCGATGATACTCAGACCCCCTTTAAATCGAAGGTATGGGACTGCCAGTGGCTGCAAGAAGACGTGTTGGGTGCTTCACCAGTGAAACTATGATCAAACCTAGTTTTCAGCAAGTGCTTCTGTCACTTTTGAGGGGCCTCAAGAAACCGGGATGCGTTCTAAGGCATAAAGGAAAAGAAGTTGAGTAAAGGAGAGCTTTGGAAGAAATGACAGAATCATTGAATCAGACAAAGCTCGAACTCTGAGGACTCTAGATAATGGTTCACCCGACTCTGTTTTGATGCATGTATTTGACCGCACCTGCATAGGAGAGGGATGATCGTGGGCCAGTGATCGTCCCCCATGATGAGGTACTGCGGCCGCGGCGAGGCGGGGTCGATCGCAATTCCGTAGACGGCTTCTCCCACGTCTCGGGGGTTCAGGCCCTGACTTTTGTAGTACTCAATCACTTGCCCCCCCCCACCGCGTCGGCTAGCTGACGACAGCCTGCGTAAAATCCCCTTGTTAGTATCTTTCTGTCTTAAGTACCGAACAACATCTCGGTGCTTGACGTGGTTGAAGTACGGAAAAGGATTGGCGCTCGACGTTCGGATTCCTCTCCTGCTTGCTTGCAGTGGTTAATGCACATGATAGACATGTCGAGCACCTTCCAGGGCGCACTTTTGAAGCTGCAAAGACGTGGGCTCTGTGATCGTGACGAAGGTCACGTACGAAACCTTTGAGCGCATGTGCGCTTCACGCATAAACAGTCAGGTAAGTGCGAATACATCCCTAGCTTTCAAAATTCTGAGGAGCTCCAAACGCGGGTCGGCCAATATCCAACTCTCGACTTGAGATTCACAGTTCGACGCGCAGAAGGAACAGCTTGTAATCCTCCCAAATTCTCTAGGTCGCCGGGCCGTTATGAGAGGCGGACTCTCTGCCGACCGTCTGACCGTGAGCGAACCCCAGTAAAAAAGGCTCACAGTATCGAACAGCGGGAAACTTTATAGCGACTTTGGATCTTTAAACAAACCCAAACCCGGAGCTTTCCCACCAAACATAACCTTTCGCGTGTTTGTGGAAGGAGCAATTGCGCGCGCGCGGGCGCTCACCGTAGATGGCGTTGTACCCAAGGCTGGTGTTGACTGTCCCGGGCATGATGGCGATGACGTCGATGTTACTGGGCGTGCTCCCGGGGGCTGCCCCCGTGGACACCCAGGTCTCCTGGAGAGCGCGGAGGCCTCACTTTGAAACCGTGTACGGCAGGTAACCGGGGCTGCCGTACAGGGAAGCTATGGAACTGGTCACGAGAATGCGCGCGTAGCCTGCGAAAGTGGGTCGGAGACGTCAGAGGTGGGGCTCAACTTTGAGATGTACGTGGTGAGGATCTGCTGATTTCTTTGCTCTCCATTAACACGGCTGCGTCACGATGCGATCAATGCTTCCGATTACAGCCGAACTCTGTTTCTCAAATTTAATTAATGCAACTAAGCTTGGCTGAAATAGACATGAGATCCGTATCACGGTGATGCACGACGGCTAATCTCCGACGCAGCTCACAGTCGGCCGTAAGTAGAAGAGGGTGTTCACAAAACTCGTCTGGATGAGGCCTTGCCGAGCAATTGGAGCGACTGCTCTTTGAGATGGTCAGTAACACCGCCATCCCAAAACGCTGTCCTCACCAAACGGACCCCTCGAACGGCCTGTTCGCCATCAACTCTAAAAGATCTGGCTCACCCGTGGTGGGCATCAAACGGAGCGCCGCCTGAAGGACTCTCGATGCCCCCAATGAACAGCCGCCCTGGCACACGGGCAAGTGGAGACGTCTGAAATCAAGCTCGCTTACAAAAACATAGTGGTGTAGTTTTGGTCTGCAGGATCTCGGTCTAGATCCGCATCTAGATTGCATGTATTCTGATTGTAGGCAACCCGTATACGGAGTACAAGCGGCGTAGTAGGTATCTTGTCAAAAATTTCCAATCAAAACGCTGTGCCAACCAACTTGACCAAACCATCGGTCGGATGCAGATACGATCGCGGACACTGGCCGCCCTTTTGGCCTCGGCAGTGGAATGTTCGATGCATGGTTGCATTCATACACATGCATGCAGTCGACCGTTTTACCAACGGTTATGCCGCGATAAGGTCATGCACAACTCGCGGGACTCCGCGTTTTGCGGCCAAGCCCCGCGCTTTTCAGCAATCAAGAAAAGGGACGACTCACGGCGACGGTCACGTCCGACGGTCGCGGTACTGTCGCGTTTCGAGCGGCGGTTGAATGCATGCCATGATGCTTCGCGTTGCAACAGGGCTTCTATATACAACGGAAGCTAGGCCGGGGCTAGGCCGCGCGTTCTGTTTTTGGTTTGGCGGCCTATCATAGGCAATCATGCTGCATGATGAATAGGTAAGCCCAAGACCGATAAGTATAATTGAACCGGGTACTTAGTTATAGTAGGTTCATTTTAAAGCGCTTTCTCTATATAAAGCCTGGCCCGCAAGCCGCTGTTCTCTGCAACTCAACAATGTCATTGAATTCGAACATTGTAGGGAGCAACATATACGTGCTTGCATGCGGGGGTATCAATATCTTCCGACCCAAGTGCTGCATGTAAGATGCCATGATGCTAGCATTCATTATATATAGGTGTTCTATAACATTGGCGGCAAATCGAGCAACTTTTCATCAAGAGATGCGCAATCGTCCTGGTCACCCTTTTGGCTATGCGGGCGGCCTCCATTATCTTGAAGCACCTCTGTATAACGGGCTGCCCAAGCCGACAATAGATTTTGGCGTTGGAGGCTTTTCGCGCTCCGAAGAGTGTCAGTCGGCCGAAACTTAAGTCTCGCTACTAGTAAGGTTCAACCCAGATATTTCGACATTACCAGAATTCCAGGAACGGTTGTGTGAACTTGTCATGGAAAGCGTGCAAGGACGTCCAATGAATATGGCAACAGGCATCGCTTTCATGGGCGGTAAAAATGACACAACATACGGAGATCTTTTCTATGTTGAATTGTCGAGCTCAAAAAGATTGTCTTCTGTCTCCGGCAGGGGCGTACACGAATTCTTATGAACCATCCTATTAGCCTCCTTGAAACAGTCCTCCCAAAATGTCTGTATCGAAGCGATCCATCATCTCACTTGCTGCCACTAGAGTCTCACTGACCCTTTCCAAGACCACATACAACTCGTGTGTATCCGTCCTGCGGAGATATATAGAAAACAACGTTGAGCTTTCTCAAACAGGACAAATGATGTGCCAGACCGACGGTTAATGAGTGCGTCAAGGAGGGATGATGCACCGCATTTCCTAGGACCTGGGCAGCAACCGAGAGTGCTGAGGGTATGCTGCAGAATACAATGAAGCAAAGCGACTAAACCCATCTTTCCTAGAGCTTGTCAGGTACCATGAGCGCGCCAACGCTCGCCTTACATCCAAAGCCCAGTGACCTGAAAGAAAGCAAAATTTCTGAAAAAAAAGGTTCTTCACATTACTTGCTTTTTCACGACGACCCAGGCGTTGTTTTGGGCGCGCAAGTAGACCTCGGTGCTCGATTCCGGGATGCTGGGACTTAATTTCGCCGAGGCTTTCTCCTCATCCTTTTCTCCTCGGATTTGGTTTAAGGCGGCAAGCGACTCCTTCGCTAGAGTCCCAGCCTGGAAGGAAAACGTTGTGTTCTTTGTTAAACACTCGAGCCGACCCGTTCTATCGCTCCAATTTTTGACAAAAAGTATGGATTCTCGATCATGGAAAGTATCAACTTGGAGGAGTTACGGATGCTCGTCACAGGTAGCGCGGTGACCAGTCTCGTCGCATTGATTCTGAAAGCATCCCGATGCATAGGACACGCTCATGCAATCACTCACCCTGCGGGATATTTGATTGATTGACCGGACATCAATCTTGGGGCTTTTTCACGTGTACATGCAACAGAAGCGCGCTTTCTCGCAATCTCCTCAAGAACGAGTACACACACAGCAAGCGCCGCTTGCTAACTTCCAGACCGCACACTAAGAATCATGCAGCCGCTGAAACGCGTGGGGGTCGTTATTTATTACACAAACATGACTAGACCGTTAAGATCATCGCACTGCCTCGACCATTGATCAAGAGCTATACCATTGCCAACATGACTCATCATAAACAGGTATGGGCTCACCTTTCCCGCGGGGGACGCTTGCATCTTCTCAGTAGAGCGGTCCACGTAGAGGTAACGGTAGCCTGGCACATGCGTTCCGTTTGGCCCCCCAAACTGGTTAGCGACGACAGCTTCCAAAGACCTCAACCGAGCAGTGATCTGCAGGCAGGATCATGCGGTCTGACAACCCTTCCCGTCTGATCGAAGCTTGTGAGCAGATACTGGAGCTACCTACTGTCACTTAGAAAAGGCCACTGTCTCTCCACAATCAAAGGTTCAGCTCTCTTGGACGGAAGGCCTTGAGTCCCATATGTGGGCCACTTAAAGGCTCTGGAGGTTAGCACTCTACCATTAAATGGCAGCAAGATGTAAGATATGGATTTGGAACCTCCAGCCTTCGCCTCCCGTTTCAACATTTCAAAGACAGTCTGCCCGTTTGGGAAAAGATTAGGCAGAGACCAACTCAAAGGCGAACTCGTTTCGATGGACACTTGCTCGCCGAGCAGAACCCAGAAAGTACTTACACAGAGTGAGCTCCAGAAGCCTGTCCGGAACGAGGTCCAGTTGGAAAAACGGCACTGACCTTCTCGAGAAGCGGAGGCGGGAGGAGGCTGGTCAGCTGGTTGTCAACAGGGAGTAAGAGGACAAGCATGAGGCCACTTTGCTGCAAGAAGAGAAGGTCGTACTCAGCTACAGTTGGAGACCGCAAGCGTTCCTCATTGCCTACAGCAAAAGTGGATCCTAGGGAGGGCTTCTGCTGAGGGGACATGGAGGGGAAACATCCAGATGACCCGCCCTCTTGAAGGGAGTGGGCACTGCTTGGATTGGAGTAGGCAAAATAAAACCCAACAAAGTTGTGGCTTTGCAGTCTTGCCGTGAACAACTTCTGTCGCCAGGAGCACCTTCTGTACATTCGGAAATCGACATTCGATCAGAGGTGCCTACATGCGACAACGACGCGTGCAGCAGGTGCGAGCTCCGAGTCACCAAAACGCTTGTCTCAGCCAGGGTCACGCTTGAACAATGACATGCGTGGTCGGGCCCTTTCGTTGGCAAAGGGCATCCTCCACGACAACGATGGACCACCCTAAAATCTGAGGGTCTGCTTTAATCGACTGCTATACCTCTGATTTTGTGAGTCGCACTTCCAGGCATCCACCAAGTGGTTGAGCGATGCAATATGGTTCTTCAAGCAGATTGTTTTCAGAACCTTTGACGGAAGCAGACCCTTACCTGGTATATGTGTAGCCACGCTCGCTTGCGACCCCCTTCCAAATACACGGACGGTTGCACGCCCCCTCGCCAAGCGTCCGTAACCATCCAGCCGTCCGCCTGTCGCCACCAGGAAGCACCACGCAGGGGCCGGACTTGTCCTGACGTGGACGGCTCGCATTGGGCCGTCAGGCCCTCCCGGCTTGGAATGCTCTCCGCATCGGAGACGGGTTCTCCGCCTGCACGCCGAGGACATGAGCACTACTCCACGTGAAGAGACAACGACTACAGCTTACTGTTGGATTGAGACAATGAGAGTTGCTATTACGAACCAGAATGACAGAACGGTCCGATTGTTGAGGTGACATTTGAGAGCATGTCCCTCCCCCATTCGACCAGGTTGATCCAACTAGCGGTTGGATCGTAGAGCTTAATATTCAACTGCAAGAAGACAGCACATTCAAGGTCAAGTTCAAAAGCCAAGAAGAAGGAGCCGATCCACAAGTAAGAAACTTCGCCGTTGCAAAGTGGTTCTCGAATGCATATCGACTCAGCAAGCCTGACGTGTCGAAGAAGTTAGAAGCAAAGGGCACCCAATGAATGAAAGCAGGGGAACTACTGGACGCCGTATTCCAGAAGGAGTAAAAGCGGAACGTGGCAACAAAAACCCTTGGTTTCAGAATCCGTGCTCCAATGGGGTAGTACGTCAGCTGCACATAATGCGTAAGACTACGGATATACATGACTCCTTGACTGACCTCGAAATACGTGCAAATAGAATCCAAATCCGTGCTCCAATGGGGCAGTACGTCAGCGACACATAACGCCCAAGACAGCGGATTAAATTGACTCCTTGACTGACCTCGAAGTAGTTGCAAATGATTGTCAGAATTTGAACCCACAAACCACGGTCAATGCTCCTTCCAGTACAAATCACGTTCGATCGTACGTCATATCTCTGCCGATTTCCTCACTTGGTCCTGGCGACGCGGGCCTGCTGCTGTCGGGGGTGCCCTGGAGCGAGTTCTGGCTTGCACTACGGTGCGCTGCTGCGGCACTGCCCCCGCCCGTCATG
This sequence comes from Klebsormidium nitens, assembly GCA_000708835.1. Taxonomy (NCBI): domain Eukaryota; kingdom Viridiplantae; phylum Streptophyta; class Klebsormidiophyceae; order Klebsormidiales; family Klebsormidiaceae; genus Klebsormidium; species Klebsormidium nitens. Next base: position 18,780 of record DF237644.1, on the reverse strand, counting down.
TTGGAAAACAGTGAGCGCACGCCGGCTTTGAAGCCTGTGGACGCGCTTGACACAGGGGGCATGGCGGAGGGGAGGGACGACCGCCGGGAGGAAGTCGCTATGTAGTTGCGTATGTACCACTGGAGAGTTGCAGCATCGCTCTAGAGACAAGAGAAGCGACAGATTTACTATACGGACAAAAGAAGCAGCAGTACTTTCGGTGAGCGCAAGCAATTCGCAAAGTCAGGCTGAGAGAGACCTCAGAAGACGAGTGGGTGAACAGAAGAGTCAAAAGTGCACGGTGGGGATTTCCAACTGCACTGCGGCACTGTCTGTCAAGATGTACCATGCGCGAATACACGGAGCCCGCCGCAACGAGTGAGCCGATTACATTTCTGTCTCTGGAGAACCAAAAGCTTGCAAAGCTATCTTACATACCAATTGTAGGAAGGTCCGTTTTTGGGGCTCGACCAGAAGGCTTTATCCTTTCAAGCAAAAAGAGTCTCAGTGACTCGTCATGCAGAACTGCTCAGATTGCTCAACGAAAACATTCGTTCGTGATCATCAAGTGAGAAAAAACTGTGGCGATACGGCTCAAACCCTACTAACAAAGATCACGCCAGAGATCTTGAGTTTCAAGCAACTGAGGGTGGTACGTGCAACAATGGGCCTATCGGTTGTAGCCGGTACAACTGGACCTTCTGTCAGACAGGTGTCATGGAGGATAAAATGGACGAGCAGCAACATGCTATCCTGCCTAATATGGTTGGCAAACTTCACAAGTGGCCACTGACTGTCTACCTCCATCAACAAGCTGCTAACGTATTTTGGTCAACAGTTTTGTTCTCAGGGCTGCCCGAGAGCGAAACCTTGCGTTGACTCACAGCTTGAAGGGTAGACGCGACGCAGAGTCCGCTGTACAGTAGCATGCTATTCAATGACGGCCCCCCTTGGTACTGTGCGGTCTGGACCAGCCCAAAAAGCGACTGGACGCTCAGGCTGGTGTGTCTATCCACTGGGAGATGCGCGAGGCAACCCCGCTCAGAAAGGCCGGTGCCGAGGCTCGGGAGATGCTGCCCCCGCTTGCCACCTGCAGCCCAGAAGCGGATGTTACGGTCACATGGGAACGTCGTATGCACACGTGTCAGTTCACCTTGCGCTTTGGAGGTGCACCCGTGATGTTGGCGGCAGGTTTGGTATGCGAGTTTATTATCTCACACTTACTCTGTTTGACTGGCTCTGAAGGGAATTGACACGAGCACGTGCAGATTCTGTGAGAAGCAGCGTCTTCCTAGATTGCCCCTTATGGGAAAATATTCCAAGCGAGGAACCATGGACCCCCAAGATAAGATTCATTCAGAAGGCGCATTCGAATGACAGGGCGCACAGTATTATCTGATGCTGTTGCGAACTGCACCGGTGCTCACCCAGCAGATTGTGCAGGTGGTCTGACAGTGTCCGGTCCAGCAGCTGGCGAAGTGCAGCGCCAGAGGGATCCCTCGCGAGCAGGTTCTCAAAGTCGCCATTAAAAAATACAAATATTCTGCAAGAAGAGCGGATAGTTCTGGACCTGCAAAGCGTTTTCAACCGTGGCTGCCAAACCTGCTTTCAGTATGTAACAATCACAGAGACGAAGCGGTCGATTCACCAGATTGCAAGCACCTGTCTTGTGAATCAAGAGTCCGAGAAGGGCCTGGCAGCCAGGCTCTGCAGACCTCACAGGTGGTACGACGCCAAGCAACTTTCCAGTCAGGTGCCTTGATGATACCAAGGTGAAGTCACACAACATGATGGTTAGCTTTCTCTTGACTGACAAAGACGGTTTGGCAGTCATACAGAAGACTCACTTACGAGTCTTCATCTGCCAAACTTGACCGCAAGGGAAAGGTACTCAGCCTGTGAAAGGAAAAGGTACTTGTAACGGTCTTGCGGAACAAAAGTGTGTCAAAATGTTAGTGTGTAATGTGCACCTGTAAGCTTCTTGGAGGACAGCCCTCAGAGCATCATCCCGAAGTGTGGGGTCCACACCCCCAGGGCTCCCTCGCTTGACCACCTAGCAACAAGGGGGCACAGCAGTTGCAGCATTTCTGATTGCTCAGCTTTTCAGCTTACATCACCAACGGCCTCCCTGATAAGCATTTTGCCGTCAGTAAAGTTGTCAGCAGATCATCAACATTCATAGCAGTGCATCAAAGTTTCTGAGGGGTTCGATGCAATCGTCAGACAGCAATGAGTCCTGCGCATTTTGCCACTCCTTGCTCACCGGATGGTTCGCTTTGTAACATGCCCGTACGACCATGCGTGAGTAGCATTCAGCAAGCTAGCATGCTAAGTCTCCATTACAGCCGCAGCCAAAGGACACTACACGTCGCTACTGGGCAGTTCGGAGCAAAATCTCTCCTGAATCCCCTCTCAAAGGAAGCTGCTGTGCTCACCAGGACCATCCACACGCTGGGTTCACATTCAAAGAAGATGTGCCTGTGCTTTTCAGTGTACAGGGCTTCGCACGGTTGGTCCGGAGAAAACAGTCTGCAACGAAGGGCCGATGTGTGTGTTACATCCCAGTGGAACTGAGCTGGAGGCAGGATAAGCTTTGCCAGCCTGCAATATCCGTGCTTCTGACTTCTTTGGCTATAAGAAGAACAGCCTCGAGGTCATTGAATGAATTGCAGAACAAGTGCATAGACCGCGACTGTCTCGGATTGAGAGCGGCATACTTCCTTGGAGTTGTATCCTGTGGAACAGCATGCACCTTTGCGGTGCTATCGAGCATCAAAAGATCTTGAGTACCGTACCTTACAGTGTGCAGGCAAAGGTGAGAAGAACCACCTAAGACTGAATCTGTCAGTAAGTGCATGAGTGCTCACTTGGTGAATGTTAACAAGCCCTCGCTCAGCCCCACCATCAGCTTTTGCTGGTCAAGAGAGACCTCCCGTGGATAGAAAAACAATATTTTCTCCGCCTCTTGCCCCTGCATCCAAGGAAAGTATCATGAGATAAGCTTCCGACCATGTATTTCCAAAGAGGCAAGGAACAGAGACTTCAGGGCTCAAGTTCTGCAACTGACAATCTGCAGGGCATCCGTCTGCTGGCATAGTTGATACATTGACTGCTTTCTCTAGTTGGTTGCAAAAAGGATGCATGATATGACGACGACAGTTGTACTGTACATCTTACCCAATAGCTAAGAGCAAAGGGTCTACATGGCATTAAGACGCTGATGGTGGTGCGCTTGGCATTCTAAGATATTCGGCGCTATGACAGACAAAACGACCTCAGCGACTTCAGAATTTGATCCAGCTCATGCAGCAATGCGAGAAGAACAGAAACGTTGAAGTCAAACTCTTCAAAAATTGGGCTAGTCCTTTGGCGCCATTTTGCTCTTATCCCTTTCTTTTAGCCGCATCGCAAGGGCCAGAAGGCAGGGATTGAAAAAAGAGGAGTCATTGTACCTCTTGGCGGCCCCTCCTCAAATCAAAGACATACATGCGCAGGGCTTCCCCCCACACACTCTCGTTCTTGGCAGAGAACATCGTTGATGATCTTACATCCTTGTATTTCAACGAGGCAATCTTGAAGCAGACGCATCTTTCACGGCCAATGCGCCTCACTCAATGCTTTGAAAATGACATGAAGCACAATATTCCGTGCAGCTTTTCACCAAGTTCCCCGCCAGAATTCTCATCAAAGAGCTGCTTAGTACAAAAGTTAAACAGGTCCGCTCAGGAGCGCCCCGATCCAATGCAGCGTCTCTGTACTATGTATAGTCCAACTCGGCCTCGAGCTTCTGCCAGCTTCTGCCTCAGGCTGCCTGAGCAGCCTGAGGCTGCCCAGCTGGCTCGCGCGCTGCAGCACAGGCCGGGTGGATCGCCGAATTGGGCTTAATTTCTGATACCGCATTTTGGGGCTCCGGAAACGCGGATTTCAAACCATCGACGGTCGTCGACAGTTAGATAAATTTTTTTGTGACGTCATGGTAACGGAGGCTGAGGGGAAAGGTTTCACAGGTTTGACGCATGAACTTTTCAGCAGTCGGGGAGAGGCTTGAGAGTCGAGTCGGAGGGGTGTTCGTCTTCAAACAGTTCTCAATCCGGCGTCAGAACTCTGGTGGTATTAAGACGGTATTCAAAGTGCCATCAACATTGTTGGGATGCTTGGAATGGAATCGTCGAATAAGTGGAACCTAAGACATCACCGATCAACCGATGTTTCATGTCCGTCGTTTGAGGTGGTTCGAACCATCAACAGCATCAAGGACTTTCCCTCCTGCAAGTGTTCTGAGTCAAGCCACTAAAAGTCCCATCAAACCAAAACAAATGAGATGGAAAGTCGGGGACATGAGCATTTACGCTCAGATTCGCCGGGGGTTCAGATTGGCCGGTTCGATATGATTTGTACCCGTGCGCCTGCCACTAGTATGCTAGCTTCAAGTAAACTGCTCGTAAACTGTTACTACCTTGTTACTACAGCCTAGTGTCACGCATGTGTATCTCGGTGCTATTTTCATTTGTTCACACCCCGACCGCCCACATGTCGATCCCTTCGCCATCATGTGAATGGTTCCAGTACTATGCATAACCTGCATGTCACAGAGCACAGTGCCATGCACACAGGAAACTCCTTCCACTGTCACTAATCATACCATGTAACACCGTTGAGACTAGCTTCTGGCCATCATGCAACTTGCTTCCTTCGCGTATTGCCAACTTATATTGACACTCATTCTCGGCTGATTTTGCGCACCACTCTAGTACGGCCCGATGGTCCCGGTGCCCAGCGTCCCCGACCCGAGCGGCCCCGGCCCGCAATACGGCGCGCCCCCACACGCTGCGCTGCAAGTGTACTGGGAGCGCGCCGCCGCCTCTTTTGACAGCCATGCGCTGATGTTGGGCCCCGCCGGGGTATGCACATAAACCTGGTCTAGAGGCAACGTCTCGCGCCTGCAGGAGGCCGGGGGCATTGGGGCAAGATTCACGAAGAAGCAACGGGGAAAGTTTTGCGCAAAGCTTTTGATGACAGTCTCTGATTCCCCTTCCAAGGCAAGGTGATATGGGGCCTACTGCGAGAAGACGAGTTGGGTGTTGGATCGCGAAGCAGTCCTGAGCAGAGCTCGGTGTCGAAGGTTTGTTTGGTCAATCCCATTATGATTAGGTTCAACATGCTTTTCAAACAATGAGAACGAAGCCGAGGCAAGGCGAGCTTCCAAACGACTGAAGGAGAAGAAGGCTTGACTTCAAGCACCGGATCCAAACTTCGACAACTTGATTCGATGTCCTCGACCGCACCTGCAGAGGAGCGGGATGATGGTGGGCCACTGATCGTCCCGCATGATGAGGTACTGCGGCCGCGGCGCGGGGTCGATCGCAATTCTGTAGACGGCTTCTCCCACGTCCCGGGGGTTCAGGCCCTGACTCTTGAAGTACTCGATCACTTGACCCCCCACCGCGTCGGCCAATTGAGGACAGCCTGCGAAAAAATTAATGCTGTCAGTAATGTTGAGTATTGAGCACCCAACAAAGTGTTCGACGTGGTTTAAGTCCTGAATGATTGTGCGTTCGACGTTTGACGTACTTGCAGTCCCGGTTCCTTGCTGCTTGACCACGACAGCCGTTGCAAACCTTTTTCAGGGCGGGCTGTCAAAGCTCTCTCTGTCTGCCACGTATTAGTACCATTATGATGAGTGACGAAGGGTCATTGATTTCCTATCTAAGGTCTTTGAACGCCATGCGAGTCCGGCTAAAATCGACAGAAAGTGCTCAGGACATCCTTTCAAATACTCGGGGAGGCGCCAACAGCGGGTCGCCAACTTTTGAATCTAGTCGAATGCTCAGGCTTGGCTCCAACGAGCGCAGCAACTTCGTATTTCGAATCCTGTAAGAGACTTTCAGCGGGCCGACCCCCAAGACAACATAGTACTCTCAGTGGAGCTTGCTCGTGGACCGTCTGACTGTGGGCAAAGTCCAGTCAGATTGGCGCACAGTATCGAACAGCGGGGACTCAGCATAATCTCCAAATTCCAAGCTTCCATCCGACATGTCGTTTCAGATTTTGTGGAAGCGCAATTGTGCGCGCGCGCTCACCGTCGGATGGCGTTGTACCCGAGGCTGGTGTTGACGGTTCCGAGCATGATGGCGATGACGTCGATGTTACTGGGCGTGCTCCCGGGAGCTGCCCCGGAGGAAACCCAGGTCTTCTGGAGAGCGTGGAGGCCCCACTTGGAAACGGTGTACGGCCCGCAGGTAACCGGGGCTGCCGTACAGGGAGGCTATGGAACTGGTCAGCAGAATGCGCGCGTAGCCTGGGAGCCTATTGTGGGGATGTGTCAGGGGTCGCATCAATACTTATGGCTTGGAACGAGGGGCCGGAAAGAAGCGAGCAGGCTAGGGGATGTGACGGCCGCGATCAGCCATGGGCAGGGGCTCGTAGCGGCGTACAACCAAAAGATGGACAAGGAAACCGTTGGAACGGCTAAGTCGATCAAAAGCAGCTGACAGATGGTCGTCGCGTCTGAAGCTGATATCAAGAGGGGGCTGTTTTGTCTTAACTCGCATGTTGGTTCGATCTGATCGAAACGCATCTGACTTGCGCAGATACGGATCAGAGCGACATTTCTGGAGAGACTTAAACGTATTACAATATCCTTTCGGATGACCGGTCCGCCATTGACTCCAGAGATCTGTCTTGTGTACTTACCCGTGGTGGGCATTAGACGGAGCGTCGCCTGGAGGACTCTCACGGGGCCCCAGAAGTTGGTGTCGAACGTGAGCTGAAATTGCCGCAGGTCGCTGTTCACAATGTCCCTGATGAACAGCCGCCCTGTAGGTAGTAGAGGCGCACGAGGAAACGTTAGAAGCCAAGGCCAATTCAGAATTTCATTTTGAGGTCGTAGAAAACAAAGGCTAATTCTTGGCTTGTAATGCATAAGGTAGAATCAGTTCGATTCGCAGCCTCTTGACAGTTGAAGGCCAAGGATACGGGTGCCCCTGAGGCACTGCGAAGACACCCCTGACCTGAAGGCTGCTCTTGAGGCGTAATTGAATGACGGATCCAGATGCTCGATGGGTAACTCCGAGAAATGGAAGATACGCTGTGCAAAGAAAGCACGACTGCAGTAGAATCCATCAACCAGCGGTTCATACGCCGCTTCATGATCCTCTCTGCTTGTGGAAGGAACTTCAGAATATGACGATGCGAGGCCTTCAGACAGGGCCACGTACCCGCGTTCAGATAAAGGAAGTCGATTTCGCTGTAGTTGGATGCGATGCGGTTTATAAGCTGCTTCACCGAGTCATCCGACGTCTGGTCCAGCTGGTACAGCTGCCAATTGGCGGCTGTGGGTACCGCCACGGATACCGCGAAGTCCCGATCACGATCCCGCCCGCGGCCGCCAGCCGATCCGTAGCCGCGCGGCCGATGCCTGGGGTGTAAAAGGACGCTCTTCTTAGCGGGTGGTAGACGCTGCAGGGGAAGCTCGACAAGCATTCCTTGCCAGAAGTACATTCATGTAAGAACACTCGATAACTTCCAGTGTGTGCTTTGGAGAAGGTGCCAGAGATGCGGCTGACGACCTCCTGGGTAATTGGTCGTGACGCTCCGTTACGCCTTGTCCAGGCCAAAGCGCCAGCTCTTTAAGATCCTTTATCAACTTGAAGCAGCCAACTACGAAACCGATCCTCGCGCTAAGACGCTGCTAACAGGATCGAAGATGTCACGAACGTGGACCTCGCGTCTCGCATGCTGGCTGAAGTAACTGCACCGCTCGAATCAAACAACATGTCAGACAGACAACACCCTTGCAGAATCACCCCAATTTGAGTTTCAATGACTATCCATTAAAACTTGTTTTGACACAATTGATCCCCGTTACAAAGCCTCACCGGTCGATGCTCCTGTAACGAGGGCAATCCTCCCGGCGATGTTCTGCATATTTGCAAGAGTAAGAGATTCAATCGCACATCCCGTGCACTCCTCTTGGCAGCAGACTTTCGTTTTGTAACATGCGGGTCGCATCCATTGCAGGGCAGATTAAGACACGTTCGGCTCGTTCCAGCCGACGGAGACTTGTTGGCCTGCTCAAAAGAATTATCAGATTTGCTCAACTTGCATGAGTAGATATTGCAGCGAGCCTTTGTAGCTCACGAATCCAAACATTTCAGGACCCGAACCTTCATATGAGATGCACATGGATGACCTTCCCAGGGTTACGAGCCACGAGGAAAAGCAGAAAGGAGTCTCAATTTTTGGACGATTCTGCAAGTCCAACACTGCCTACCACCAGCTAGGATCAGAAAGGACGCGATTCGACGCAATCTTCATCTTCTTCAAGGAACCGAAGTGGTGGTGACGCTCAACGAATCTTATCAGGCATGGAGGCCCCGAGGGCGACGACGGCTGTCCGTTCGTCTGGCAGGGCAGTGGCCCGGTGTAGTTGGCAATCGCCCACCGGTTGAAGACGTGGCACCCGGGGGGAACCAAGCTCGCGTCAACGTTAGGCTCGGGCACTGCGTTAGTGTCCGTTTGGACATTTCCGTACGATCCGTAGTAGGCGTTCGTGTCCATGAAACCGGTCAGATTGTAGCCCAAGACCGGGTCCGGGGGCTGGTCGGCGCTAACCTGTAGAGACCCGGGGGGAATCCCCGAGCTGCCATTGGAGCTGCCGTTTGAGCCCGGGGGAAAAGGGGGCCCGGGGCGCTTGGGCATAAATGGCTGACAGTGCCGAGGCGAAAACCGAAAACCCTAGGAACAGGTTGGCCGATCCCTGCGCGAAGAGAGACGTCCCTCGCGCCATTCGTCCCAGAACCTCGTAAACATCGATCCGCTCAAGAAAGCTAGCTCCCACGAAGCTCGCGTCTTTTGTGCAGACAGAGCTAAGATTTAATGTGCAAGCTCAAGCATGCGTAGCCGGTCACTTCCATTCCTGAGCCTTTTGAAAAGAGACAAGAGACATTTCCCTTGCAAGAAAGTCGGCCAACCAGCTAGAGCCTCCCCAAGCTACTCCTGCCTTTAGCTATTGGATTGGGTATCGTAATCGTAACCTCCCCTTTCCACTTGGGGGCACCGATGGGACGATGAAAGAACGCAGAACTTCCCAAGGCAAAATGGGAAAAAGAGCGCTTTCCATGGTTGTGAAGCCAGACCCTCTAAACCCGCTCCGAGTACGCAAGCGGCGGCAACTTTCGTGCAAGCTTCGCGGCCGTCTTTTTGGACGTGGGCGCCAGTCTCACCTTGATTCCTTTCAGCTGAAATCAACCATTTGGCACGACCCTGAAGCGTGGCTCCTCGAACCTTCGCATGTCACCGTTGCAGAAACTAAGCCTTCAATTGTTCAAGGGCCACGTCGAGAAGTTGCGGAAATTCGAAAGCCGCGCGGGCTGGGTTCGACAGTGTCATTCACAACGCTTTTCGGGTGCGGTATCTGGCGCATGGTCTCACCCAGTTCGTCAGGTGGAACCGCGGAGTCAGAAGTGACTGCCTCGCGGAAAAGTAGCATGCGCAGACAGTGTTGGAAACCGAGTCTTGCATGCGCCTCATGAATATATGCAGACGTTGGCTTGCTTCACACTGGTCGTGATGCGTGCACTCTCGAGAAGTGGGTGGAGCACACCGCTTTGCTGCTTCACAAGTGCCGCATCAGCAGAAGACATTGAGTTCGCGATCTGAGAGGGCGGCACATGCGGGATTGCGCGGGCACATACTATAGTCAGTTAGCTGCGGCACCGTGAAGCCTAAGCGCTTGGACCAGATAAAAAGGCGGCGGCGGCCGGCCCGCGGCCGGCATAAGCCGCGTGTGGTCACGTGGGCACTTCCCGGTGCAATTACTGCAAGACCGTAGCGTACCGAAGCAGCTTCTGCTGCAGCAGCTTCGGCAGCTGGAGGGCAGCTGGATTGGGTTGAGCTAAGACTATTTTGCAATCTTCGTGTACAATTGTGCAAGCGCGTATTTCTAATGTGTCTTGCAGTGGCGCGGCCCCGTAATAAAAGCCCCAGCCGCGGCGAGGTGCGCGGCATGCAGCTCAGCAGGCCCACAACCACTCCGGAATTTGCGCCACCGGTTAAAAATAATTCACGATCGACGGTTCCCGCACCGTCGCGTATATAGTGTTTCACAGTGAATTTTACCAGTAAAAATTATTATTAGAGCCCGTTAACACCGTGCACATTCACCTGCACTAGGTTCCTGATCAACCAGAAATTCCTCAGTGTTAAGGGGCGTATGTTCGAGACTTTGACCGTTCACTTTTTCAAAGTAAGGTCTCTAGGTCGCGCTATAAATTATAGAAGGTGGAAAATATACGGGCAAATTCGGCCTCGAGAAATCGCTAAGTCCGAAAATTTACCCTGAAACCAAACTCGCCGTACGACTCGGCACTGCGCCGGGACTTACACTTAAAATTCAAGAGCCGCGCTAGACTGAAACAGATAACGACACAACCATCGTGAAAACTTATAATTCCTGGAAGGGTTGTGCCCGGATATGATGACTAAGACGGCCGCGCGGCAGCGCGGTGCCGGCCGGGTGCGGCCGCGGCGTCGCTGCCAGTCACTAGCAGGCTCTAGCTTGCCGCGTCCGTCGCGGCTCGGCGCACTCTTCAAACTTGGCTGAGGAGTCGCTTTGAAAATTGAGAGGCGCTCTGCATGGGGCGCTTTAAATGGAGGCGGAAAGACGAGCAGCGGCTGAAGACCTCCTGAGGGTGCCAGCAGTCTGCCTGAGCTGTTGGGCAGCAGCCCCTAGTAGCAGAACTGGGGAAGAGACAATTAGTGTGCAGTGCCTTACAGTGAGTGTAGCGCCGTCAGCTTTTTGTCGGTATTCTGCCTTTGACAGCAGCACCCTTCTTTGGAGGCAAGCTGCAAAGATTGGATGTATCGTCAAGGGAACTAAAACAGCGTGCGTATCTTTGCTCACTTGATTCTCTCTGAGAATCTGAAATCAGTCCAGCCAAGTAGCGCTTGCGCAATATAGAGTCATGGCGACTCTTGCATGCCCCCAAACGCAATGTCTTTTCAACAGAGCCTTTGGGAAGCAGGTGGTGTATGCAAGGCAGCCACGACACGGCTTATGCCTAGCGTTTAGACCCATTGCTGAAGTGCGTGTACAGTTGCTTCAATCCTGGGAGGGGAGGAGGAATAGAAAGAATCTGGTGAGGAACATTTTGCCCATACTTAATGTGATTCTGATATCTCTTTGTGTTCATCTTCTGTGGCCTGCTCGGGGTGAGCCATCTTGTCAACAATTCCTGATGGAGCTGGCTCTTCGTGAGGGTTGCGGTGACCAATGCCGGGCAGCTCTTCCTTGATAAGCGCTCCTGCATCTTTTGCAACTCCAAGGATTTGATTTTGGATGATACTTGTCCATGTGTGGACTTCTTGTCATTTAATTGCACATCAAGTCCCTTTCTTTGCAACCGAGCCACTGTCAACATTCGTCTGTCTTGGCCGCAACTCATTAAAGCGCAAGCGCATGTAGTTTTGGCATTAATGAAAGATTGGTCAAGCCCTGCCCTCTTAGAAAGCTCACAAAGAGTCGGGCAGTGGTTGAAACGGTCGCCGGTGATCATGCAGACTGCGCCTGATTGTTGTGGCTTGTGGGGCAGCTTCACAAATGCGCTAGACCACGCACCTCCAGGCTTTTTAGAGTGAAGGAGATGTTGGTCAAACTTAGTGCCACTGTGACATCAGTGAAGGATGAGACTTGCGTAAACCTTTCAGCAATTGAATGGTGGCCCCTAGCATGTCGAGGTCCTTGAATCTGGAGTCTGGACTCTGTGGACATCAATCAGATGTGCACAACACTTTGGAAAACCCTTGTATTCTCAGTATTCGTGGTTCCATGAAGAGATTGCAAAGTGCATGTGTGAAAGTTTGTCGATTGTGCGCAGTGCTTCAGCCAAGATGATTAGTCGAGTTTTGCACTTCTTGAAATTTAATATCTTCTCTGCAGGGTGTGGCAGAAAAGCCACCTTCCGAATGTGGAATCAGCCGTCCATCGGTCCTGCCTCCGACCGTCGTAAAGCCCAATTCATGAGACGCGGAAAGCCAAGTGCGCCGGGGCTGAGGGCGGCTATGCATTAGGACTGGGTCTGAAGAAGGAGGAAGTAACCCCAGATGGGGCACAGCCCAGTGACCCAGACCTTCATGGGGCATCAGATCTAAGGTCCCTGGTAAGTGTTAACTATGTCAAAAGGTCACACTTTCCTCTGCCTTTTCTTTTGTACGACTAGGAGAACCCTGGCAAATGCTTCCATGTTTTGGAGCAGATTGCGCGCGTCCTCTCAAAAAGCTCAAGTTCTGATCCCCCTACAGCTGTTCCAATCTTTGGAATCGACAAGACCCAAAGGCAAAAACGGACAGCTGGCAATGAAAAAGGAACCCTTTTGTGTTGACCAGGCCATTGTACCTGCGGCCCTCTTTCGGTTTTCATGCGCATTCTGGATGTCTTGAGTCGTTGTTTTTTCAACTGATGGGGACTGCTCCACCACCTCCTGGACCATTTGATGAACCTCTCATTAGACTGGTCCTTGAAGACTGTTGTCTACAATGATGAAAAAACGCTCGACACATTGCCCAACTTGCGATCCTTCCTCTGGACAAGAAAGTCCATGATTGCTCGCAGAACAAAGTGTCTTAAAAAGCGATTGTGTACTCACTGGCTGCCGTACAGGGCCCCAACTTCGCTCTTTTCTCGTTTCTGGCCTTCACTGTCCTTGTCACCCTCCTCACCCTAGTCATCCTGACCCGCCACCTCACAGCCGCTTCCATCTTCCCCTCAATAGCTACAGCGGTCTATGCCAGCCAGTCCCCCTCCTTCCAGACCGTGTATCCGAACCCCCCGGCGAGCGGCTGCTGATCCAATCTTTTGCGGCAGCCTTCGCAGCTGCACTCAACTGGCCCTTCAGCGAAATGGTGCCTGGGAAGCGTGTCTCCCTGGAGAAGCACCCTTCACGTAAGACGCTAGGGCTGTTCAACCTGTCCTAGTCGAGCTTTTTCCCTCGAAGAAGTTTATATTTTAATTCTCCCAGGCTTTTGAATCATCAGCCACGTACAAATAAAATTTTGATACGGAATCCATTGGTTTTTACACGCGTTTTTAAAGCAGTCTCTATGAACAACCGAGTACAGTTTTGTAATCTCGACTCTCTTTCGACTGGTCTGTTTAGCCGTCAACATTACTTGGGAAAAAGAATGGTCATACGAGTGTGCCTCATCCAGAAGTGACGAAGTTCTAAAGGCGCTTGGCAACGTCAGTCGAGATGGTGCAAAGACCGGATGTCTTCACATGTTACTGAGCACACACCGGCTTATCCCAGGTGCGCACGGGCCGTTCAGCTTTTACCACGTGGCTATTTGGACGAAAAAGCAGGAACGCACAACTTTCAGGCATCTTTGCCCAGCTAATTTTAGATTCAGCGTCGTTTCCTGAAGCGTTCACCCGAACCCTTCACACCATTGTGCCAAAAATCGCGTAGCACGGGTGCACAGCTATTAGGAAAGCCACTAACAGAATTGACCAAACGAATTTGCGCGCGCATATTTCACTGCCTGCGAGCTCATGGAGTTTGCCGCTTGACAAAGCCTTTTCTCACATGATGGTAAACCGATTTCTGCCTCCGGCATCTGCTGAGACCACTATTATCTTGCTTCTCGCAGGGACCACCGTCGCAAGAGCCTGCGGGATAGCGTGTGGGACGCCTGGAGTTGCTTCACGCCTCCACCAGCCACGTAAAGGTTGGTATGCGTCCAACGAGTCTAGGAAGGGTCCGTTCTGCAACGAATATCGCTTCTGTCGCCGTCATTCAGAGTTACAAGGTGCTCCTGAAGCCCTTCCGTCTTCTGTCAGAAATCAGGTATGAAAGTGACGTAAGAGGGGTTCTCGTTCACCCTCCCCCGAATCGTGGTGTCCTCATCCGTTGAGACCTGGAGAGCTGCCTTCCGTCCAGATTGCGGACTTGTCGTCTGGCACTATAGTGATGCTTCACCCTCTTCTCTCCTTCATTGTCAAGCGAAGCTCGAAGAGGCTTCGCAATTTCAGGGTCGCTTACGGTCGTTCTTTTCTCTCGCATGCAGGAGAAGAGCTTTTGTGCTCGTGCGGGCTGGTCTGATGCTTGCCCTAGGGGCGCTCTTCTGCTGGTCGTTGCTGACCAGTACTATGACCACATCCTTCAAAGTAAAGTCCTCAAGTTTTGCGCACTTGAGAGTTCCTCAGAAACTCTGAAAACATGGTACCGATCCCTGTGTACCATCGGTTTGTGGATTTTGTTTGAACCGCGAAGCCTTAGCTCCTCGCTGCTCAAACGAGTCTCGTGCAATTTTCAGACCCTTGTGTTCACCGGTGCGTTTTGAAGGACATTACAGTGTCGAAGCCAAAGACCAGAGACTGCGACTGTGTCGCCAAAAGGCGCTAGAAATCCAGTATAATCCGTCTATCCTGGTTGCAGAGCCGCATGGAGCGGCTGCGAAAGGGCGCGCATTCGAAAGTGATGGAGCGGGATCACATCGTGGTGGCCGGTACCAACGATCGTCCACTTTGGCTACTGCGCCAGCTCAGGAAATCGCACGAATCGAAGATTAGGGACGGCGCCGCCAAAGGTGAATTGCCTTTCTGCTGATGTAAACTCTGCGCTGCTTAAGGAGTCCCTTTTGAGAATCTGTGGAGCGTCCAAATTCAAGGGTGGACGTCTGTGGGGCATCTGGCATTGCGGAGTGCGGTGTACCGGCATTGGAGTGTATGGGCGGTCTTGTAATGGGTGATCGTGGGCGAAACTGTTTTTGGAAATGCGCAAACACTAATTGCTGAAGCGCAAATTCACCCTAATTGGCGAAATTGGTGAAAATATCTGTAGGCTTACGCAATCTCTTGCTCCTCAGCCTATTACTTGGTGCCAAATGAGGTATGGGTCTGACGCAAACCCAACTACCAGCCGCCTCTAAGGCAGTCTTCTCATACAAGGTCAAAAGTAACTGCCACCTGACCCCAGAATGTCGTTGACACAGGCGTTCTACGCCCGCCCGCCTATGTGCGGCCGCGCTCAATTTCGCCAGCCTGCGCAAACTGATGCACAAACCTGACTGGCGAAATCAATCAGGTTTCGCCGCGAACACTGGCAGGAGCTTTCAGAAAGGCCCAGTAATTCTTCGCTACATCATTGCCCCTTGAGCCACACTCTGGTCCTTGCTGTGGCACTCCCCGGATATTTGTTCTTGCGTCCGAAGGCTCCATCCGCACCATGGACGTTTGCTGTGGCTGCCAAACACTTTCTTCTGAAGCTCCATATCAAGTGCCCCGGCATTGTCGATGCGGGCGGACCAGATGCCCTGACGCCCACCCCCCGCCCACCAAGTCATTGTGCCGGAGAGTGATTTTGGTGCAGCCGCTGACTGGTGTTCGCTTGCAGGAGCCAGACGGTTATTATTGGAGCACGTCCCTGCCAGGGCGGACACGCTGGTCCAGTCGTATGCGGCTGATTGCCCACAGCTGGACACCATGTCATGAAGGTGCGGATGCTTGTCTGGTCCTTGTTGCACAATTCTTAGATTGTTTTGTGGCCCTTTGTGGTTTGTGATTTACTCAAGGATGTCAGAATGAAGTGTGGTCCAGCCAAAGGCCTTTTCCAACATCTCTTATGGTCAAGGAAGGTCATCTCTTATGGTCAAGGAAGGTCCGTGGAAGTGCAGATCTGCCTGGGAGCTCACCTCCTGTAGGTGCTCAAGCCTCAAGGGTTTGCGCCGTTAAAAGATCGTCTCCGTGGGACGCCTTTCCTCACAGCGACAATCGTTCAATTGTTTCCCTTTGACATTCCGCCTGTGGGGCCTGAAGTTCCTACACGTGTCTTGGTCGAAGCTGACGTCACTGTCATGTCATCCTTGCAGCAGCAGCTCTCAGCAACTCTTCACTCCTTTGGACGCGTAGCTCCGGACGAGGCGTGCGCGGTCATCCTCCCGCAGACCTGCAGCGAGTAGTAAGTGACGCAGCCTTCGTTGACAGCCTTCTCAAATTGCAGAGTTGCGCCGAAGTATTTCCTTTGGTTATCGGCTGTGTCAGTCCTACATGAAGCAGGTTGTCGAAGAATTTTGGATTAGCTTCTCCGTTTCAGGACTGGGTATGGCCACGGAGACATCACCCGCCGGACTGCAGCCCCGTCTTCTTTGGCAAATTGCCGTCGCTGGAGAGCCTGCTTTCTCTCGATCTGCATCTCCCTTTGGCGACTGCTTCGTGTCTTGGAGCTCGCCCTTCAAGAGACAAGCCTCAGACTTACACAATGTGCACAATTGAAGAGCGCAAGGCCATGCGAATCAGGTTCAGAGAAACCTGTACAGAAACTTAGAAGAGACTCACGAGGCGCCGCAGCTTTTGAGGGCTCTCTTTATACATTCAGGTACCTTGTTCCGCCGTTGTCTGAGAAGGCGTGCATGCTGTGCAGGTTTGAAGGAGATGTGTCGGCCATCATGAGCACTCTTTGTGAGCGCCCTGTCCTGGACGAGGTGGAGGACTCGAAGATCATTGTGAAGGTGAGTCTTCATTCCGGAAAATTTTCGCAGTTTATGCCCATGTTCTCTGCTATCAAGGAGCACTGCGCTCGTTTTTCTGTCTGATTCAAAGCCTTCTAGTCAGCTGCTCTTCAACCTGACGAGCATCAGATTATGGGCTTAAGGGTTTCTCCCGAAAATAATGGTCGCAAGGTTGTGTCGAGCTTCCTAGACAACCGTCTTAGGACGTTCCTGCTCGGTGAGCAAAGGTTTTTGAGTACTCGTGTCGGCTGTTTTGTGCGGATGGTTAAACGGCGAAGTGGTGGATTCAAAGCTTAAACAAATCAGCAACAGCAGCCCCATTAGTGCACGTTTACGGCATGGGACTTCGTAGGAAGTGCTTGAGCCATAATCCGTTGACTGCGAGGGCTGGTTTTTTTTGTCGGCTGTGTAGGGGAACGTCTCTCTTACCCTTAGAGCCTGCAAGCTGCCTACTTTTGCAACCCAACATGCAGATTATGCTGATTTTCCAACCTCAGTTATAGCTTTAACCGTCGCTTGCCAATCTGCTGGCATCGTACCCGTTCTGGTAATCGAGACAGAGAGCAGGATTTGGTCGCAAGCAACAAGGCCTAGCAAAGGGCACACGGCAGACAGTATACCTTGATGATGGCCATCCGCCTCCTGCTCTGGTTGCTCCCCTCAGCTCTCAGCTGTCTTTAAGCCTTTGTCCGGACTTTTCGGACTCTTCGGTCTTGAGTTGAGCCGTGCGGATGACCTTTCCAGATTGTTTGGTCATTTTCTCAGAAGGCTCTGACGCCATTTACTGCTGTGACTTGCAGATTGTTAGAGCGCACCCATCCGTGTTTACATCGGCACGAGTCAGCGAGCTGATGGGGCTTTTCACGTCACACGTTAGATCGCACGTCACACGGGCTGTTGTTGCTGATGTTAACACGGACAGAACGTCTGCACCTTCAAATTTGTTCATGGAGGCAACCTCTCGTCAGACTTAGCGGTTTTTGTCGCCATCGGATGGACTGGACTGGCTGCTTTTATGCAGTAGTATTTACCCTAAGAGTAAGAACCCTCCCCCTGTCAGCTTGTATTGGCACTCCTTCATCCGAGGTCAGGATTCGCATCTGCGCATCGAACTTCGAATCGTGATGGAGCGCGGCTGCATGTTCCGCTGTCTTTTACAACGCAACCAGCGTTTCCGACGGAGCGCACTTTGGGGCGGAATGGGCCCCTTAAGCCTTTCCTGCGCTCTGGGGCTGATTTTGGGGCGCCAAATGGGGCGCACGTCACAGAATGAGCTCCAAGTTTTGGAGCTTATAAAACCATAACCATTTGATTTGTTTGGGAATGGTTACAATCTGGCCAATTTTCGCAGCATTCTCCCAATAGTTCTGGGATGTCCTATACGATCATTTAGTAGTTTGAGGTTCGGAAACCAAGCCCTCCTTTATTGGATGGTGTTTCACAAGGCCTCACAATTTCACCAAAGGCCTCAAGTTGTGCCAATGTGTGGCCGGCATTTTTCAAGTTTCGGTTTATCACAATATGACCTAGCTTTTTGATCGGGTATACATCATATCTGCAGATCATAAGCAGCTAATCAAGGAACTAAATATAGTAAGCCGGGGCAGAGGGTTTTAAATCAACCAACTTATAACATGGGAGACTAAAAGGTGGCCCGTGCGCCGGGCCTCAAGCGGAGTCTGGGGCGCAAGAGGCACGCCCCGGCATACCATGATTTATTGTGGTCCGGTCACCTCGTTTAATTAGTACACGCTCATGCGGGCCATGATGGCGGGAAAAGAAGCTATTTAATGTTTGGGCTGATTGTTCCGACATCAAAATCTTAAACCGAACAATAATTCTAGTAACCGAGCGCGGTCATAACAACGATTGAGCTTAGCATGCAACATATGGCGCGCTATCATTATCCGACCCTCACCATTGACATGCTACCAGGCCGCTAGCTCATCCTGCATGGCGTAACTCTATCTACCTAGTTTGAGTCGGATCCTATCATTCATTGTCTCCATTCACTGTCGGCAAAGAAGGTTCCAATCTAAGCTAGCTCGTTTCCCGTCTTTACCTTGTTGGCATGTCCATAGCGTTGTTGAAGAAGGTCGCGACCCCGCCCCTAACTCGGAGGCCGCAGAAGCTATCACTGCCAGATTGGAAAGTCGATTCGATTGCAGGATAACTTATAAGGTGAATTTGACCGTGGATATTCGTATCGACGGTGCGCAGAACCTCAGCCAAATGGTGGAGTTCCGATGGTGTCAATTGCGCCCCATGTGTACGGAAACTGGGTGATGAAATGATGAC
>DF237645.1:28894-42910 GCA_000708835.1 Klebsormidium nitens | reverse complement strand
CAATCAATTGATCATGCCGGAACATGAAAATAAAACTTGTTAGTAAATTGCACGTGAAACATTCAGGCTTCACGATAAAATAGCCCTTGAATTAAAATGCCGCGTGCGTGTTGATAAATCGGACGTACCGCCGAATCAATGGAGATGCAGACGCATGCATGCCGCCCCGCGCGCGTGTGATGGTACTAGCCTAGGCTACTTGGCTGAGTCTGGCCTAGTCACATCGCAAACTCTCAATATGCGGAATTACTAGTTAAACAGTAATTTGGCAGCAGAATAAGTATCCGAATGATCGTTGCGCGCGTTTTTGCCGCCGTAGCCCAGTGGGTTACCGTTCTGTTACAGCATGGGTTTGTATATTAACATTGAGCCAATATCTGAAATTGAAGATCGATTAGAATCATTGAATTCAAAATCGCTTAAAAAATGAGATTAATAAATTCAATGATTGACTCTGACGGTACAGCTTGAGGCCGGGCCCAGTTGCTTATACCTCATAAGCTAGCTCATCATGCACTACTTGTTATACACACGTTATACGTATACGTACATGGGTAAATCCATTCCGATATGTATTGACGTATCACATTCCATGTCGGATCATATGCCATTGTAACATGCATCATTGTAAGTTCGATCAAGCTCTTGCGCAAGCAACATGCGCCCGACTCATCATGTCCGCGCGCGCACATTTACTGAGCCGGCCCTACGTACGTACATTAATTACGGTAGTCTGAATTAAGTATCCGGCCTCCTACAAGGCTTCATGCAAGTACCACTGTACAAAGTACTGCATGCTTAAGCTAGGCACTAATTCAACGTACCGTGCCACGGTGCATGGCCCACTGATGCATGCATAAAATTGAAGCTCAATGATGCATCCAATCAGCACGATGCAGGGACTCGGCCATTGTTTCATGCAACACGATCTGCAGTTCTCGTGTACGTCTAAGTTTGCAAGCAATGTGTACAATTGGGAAGTATCATATGCTATAGCTATACATATGCTATAGCTACATAAGTTGACGTACTCTGAAGGTTTGTACCTAGAAAAGCGGAGTCACGTAAAAACCCGCTATAAGGTTGCACGAGTATCCGCTCTGAAGCCGGCCCTACCATACGCAAATTTGAGTTGAAGTTGGGTACCTAGCTGGCTACAATAGTTCCCCTTGATTTCCTTTATTGAGCGTTGCAAAGTTGGCTTAATTTCTTTCTTGGCACGGGCGGGCCGGCCTGCCGTGCCCGGTAGCTAGGGCAGCTAAGTATCCCTAGCACTGATCCAATGCCTTCCCTGGGTCTTGGCACATAATGTGATGCATTCGGTGGGCGGTCTTATTGTACTCATATGCATGGTGGCCGGTGTTTCCTTGTCTCAATTCTTCCAGCCCAATCCTGACCATATCGCCCTCTAGTGGCAAGAACATGATTTTCCGCGTGATACGGAGCACTTGCAATGCGGTATTAATTTTGACATGCCATGCCATGATGATGCACGATCATCGGCCATGCCCTAGAACACTAGCGCACTCCGTGGATTCAAGGCTATTTACGGGCAGTTTCTCGCTCTTGCTCTTGTCCTCGCTGTCGTGATGACAATACACCAGATTTTTCCTCGATCAACTGGTTCCAACAGGCAGAACTTACTGCATATGCCACGACGATCAAGAGCAACTAAAAGAACAAACCATATTTCATCAAACCATATTGCATACAACCTTGACAAGACCCGTGCAACTCGGATCTCTTCAGTTCAGACTCTTAGCTTCTTCTGAAAACGAGTCGTGAAGTGTGCACATTGATTGCGACAATCTGGGCGACTGACAAATTCGCAAGCAAACAGATTCGACTTCAAGCGATTTCGATCATCTATTTTGACGTGATTTTACCTTACTACCTTTCAAGTAGCTCTTTCCACCAATCCATGCGGAACTACCATCGCTACCACGCCAAATAGCACCGCGTGCTCCTGAACTCTTTCCAGTGAAAGCATGCCGCTGTTGGACCTGAAGACAATTCAATATCCATATGAGACTTTACGAAGAGCAGGGGTCACAGGCCCCAGAAGCTGCTGGCAAATGGTCAGGGGCAGAAGCCACATAAGGCTGTTCACTTTCTTATATGCGTCACTATGTTCGAAGCTGGAAAGACGGCTGCAATGATACTTGTTTCATATCCGGCCTGGATTGGGGCGCCTCACCGGCTGGTTGGCAGCCCAGCCGACACATTTCCATTAACCGTAGTTGAGCCGGCCGGGCCGCGAGGGGCAGCGCGTCAGGGCGACAGAGCGAGGACGAGCGCGGCGAGGAGGGGTCCAAAGACAGCCGCCGCCACGCCCAGGATGACCAGCCAGCCAATCTGCACTCATAAGAACGCGCGGCTGGGCCAGGGGGACAGGCGGAATAGGGCGGACGAGCACGCGAGGACGGCCCACCAATGGCAGCAGGAGCAGCCAGACGAGGGGCGGGCATTTCAAACGAGAGAAGCAGGGGTGGACCCCAGCTGGCAGGCAGGACTTGCGCAGGGGGGAGACTGGGCTCCACCTATCGCGGCAGGCAGTGGGCACAGCACGGGTTCCGGATGGCAGCAGAGTAGTAAATCATGGATGGAACAGGGGGAAAAACGTCAGACAGCGCAGGCCACAGACACGAAAGCCAATGTCCAACGCATAAATCACCACAAATCCACTTAATCCAATAATACCCGAATCCGTCGTCCTTAAAGATACGAAGGTCTTTCCGAATCTAGAGCGCTGTCTAACCCACATCAACTTTAACAACATAAATACCAGCATGGGTGGACACGCCAGCATGCTTTGCTGGCTGCCTAAGCCCTGCCCGCTAGCCCTAGCCTGGACCTAGACGCTTGCGCTACAAAGCGGCTAGTTCCTTGAGCGCCGCCCCGAGATTACGATGACCAGCAGCGAGGCCAGCAGCATGGCGCCGACGGCCATCCACATGAGCAGCTGCCCCAAGCGGCCCTACAGACAAACGCCCACCACACAGCCACGCTTCAGCAACCACCACACCCCCACACCCACAGCAGCCACCACGCGAGCAGGCAGCAGCCAGCAGCAGGAGGCACGCGCTACAGCCCGAGGGAGCCAGCAAAGACAGACACACAGAGCGAAAGAAAGGGCAGGCACGGCCTGGCCACTGGAAGAGTACACAATGCAAGAATCGCAGAGCAGGAAAACTGACATAATAAACACAAGCAATACAACGGTCTCAAGGGTGTGGAAATAAGGTCAACCTTGTCACACGCTGTTTGAATGGGCACAATGGCCGTCAGAGAGCAGTGCTTTACAAAATTGCTGCAACTTTTTGTGCACATACCCGATCACTATAATTTGCCTTAATCTCAATAACGAGCTCCCCTCGTCGAGTTCTCATTCTCATATTCTCGATAAACTCTCGTTCTCAAATCCCACAAACATGTTCCTTCATTCTCTTCCTCTGCGCTGGAGCGCAACGAGGAGGGGCAACAACAAGGACCCACCCGTGGCCACCACGCCACGCAGGACAGGGTCAACCAGAGGTGGGGGCACCCCAGCCAGCACCCGGGCAAAGGGATGCGAAGTGGTCACACTCGCCGAATGGACTCCAAGTGGACTCGCAGAATAGCGGCATGACAGTGAGACTTACAACGACGGCCGCTCTGGTGGTCGGGGGTGGGGGGCCGCTCACGGAAGCGCTGCGGGGCCGAACCGGGCGAGGGGGGAGCTGCAAGCATCAGGAAGCACGAATGCCGTCAGATTATCTGAACACCGGAGTAATACTAATAGCACACACCATGCCTCCTGAAATTGCTCTCTGCAGTTGAGCAAGGACAGTGCACACAAGCTAGCCCATTGCAAGTGGTGGTGAGGGTGGGCCCTCACTGGGGGTGGCGCTGGGATGTTCTTGGCCTCCGACTTGCAGATCTCACACTCGTTGCTGCCCCGGCTGGTGAACCACTGCATGATGCACGTCTGGTGCGCCTGCACACATTCGCCCGCAGAGGGGTGGTCAGCACCACGCAGCCTGCGGACTGGGCACTGCCCCGTGTGAGGTGGCAGCCAGGGACAGTGGCATGCGGGGAAGGCGCCAGGGGATCCCCTCTGCGGAGGCTCTGTGCAAAGCCCGCTTTCGTACAAGAAAGGAGCACTGCTCCAAAGAGAGGCGTCAGGCATTGGGGCCACAAGCACGCCACCGCATGCCCGGCTTAGAAGTCGCTCCGCAGCTGCTGCGCTGGGTGTTTGTTCAAACGAGACTCACCAGGTTGAGGCCGTCACGGCAGTCACAGCCGATGTCGATCACCGGCTCCTCAGTCCCCACAGTGTGACAGATCCTGCACAGGTGACACAACGAATGGAACGCTCAGCGGCCAGCGAGCAATGACCAGCCGGGCGCACGAGCAGGCTGCACCGGGCATTGGGCCTGAAGCCCACATTGTGAAACGGCGACCACAATTACAGGCCCAGCTGCACGCTGTCGTGGGGGCAGGCTGGTGCGGGCAGGCAGAGGGTGCGCCAGCGGTTGCGCTCACCTGCAGAACTCGACGTTGCTGTAGGAGGACCAGCCGCTGTTCATGCGGTCGCGCCCCCAGGACAGGGCGCGGCTCAGCGAGCGCCGCAGCGACGGCATGGTTGTCCACAGCGCAGCCGCGTCGGGGTTGCCCGCACCCACCGCAGGAGAGAAGCTGACCTGCCGCGTCAACGACCGCCGTGGCGCCTCCCCGGGACCGCCCGGCGCTGGGGCACCGCCCAGCAGAGAGGAGCGCATGCTCTCGTCCTCCAGAGGGAGCACAGGCACAGCCCCCTCCAGGGTGCTGTTAACGCCTTTTGCTGCTGCCGCGGATGGGGCGGTGTCGCTGGTAGCCGGGAGCTGGGTGCCGACATCCCAGCTGGCGGCATGCACGAGGCGGCTGATCGAAGGGATGGCCTCCCGCCGGGCGCCCTCTTCTTGTGCATCCTGCAGCGACATCTCAATGGCCACGCTGGGCAGGCTGCCTGCACGCCAGATCCTTGTAGGAGGGGCGGCGCTCGAGTCCAGGGACACCTTTCTAAAGTCGGGTTCATTTCGGCTCTTTAAGATGGGGCGCGGGGGTTTGGGCATACTGGTTTGGGTACGTAATCGGGGAGGACTACCCCGCTTGTCCACCTTAGCCTCGCCCCCCGCTGCTGGCAGCGACTGCTGCCCCGTCTCCGCCCGTGCCTTTAGATCGTTCACATCCAGCACCACCCCCGACCCCGTCCGTGCTGGCCCACATCCAGCGGCCCCGCCGGCACCCCAATCCTCTGCCGGCTGCCCCAGCCCTGCATTACCATCGCGCTCCCCCCTCTCTTGTGCGCTGGGGCCTGCGTGGGGAGGCATGGCACCGCCATTATTGTCCTCCCGGATATCGACGCGGACCTCCGCTGGCGGAAGCGGCACGGACCCCATGAATTGTACAGGAAGACCAGCGCCCCACCAGGCCGCACCAAAACACCTGATAGACGGAAGCACCAGATAAACCGAAGAAATGACGACAGTCTCGGACCACACTTTCTCGCAGCAGCCCTCTTACCCGAAAAACGGAATACCTATGCGCATAGCATTTTCGCTAAGGCTAGGTACCCCGACACCAGGCTGTGCTCGAACGCTTTCGCTACCGTATCTCTCTTGCGCTTGCATTTGAATTTGAATGCATGGGATCCGCAGGCAAAATGCAGGCATAAAATTGCTTGTATCCCATGACGGATCCGTGCTCCCTGACAAATTTAGAAATACCGTTTTCACGTCATTTTCCTACTCCTGACAAAATTGGAATCCCCGGGCGGTTGTCACAGGGAAGTACCGGGCAAACTAAAAACCTAGGATAGAGTGACCGCCACACCCTAATGTCACTGGGAAGTGCCCGGTTGTCACTCGGTTGCCCGCGAGACCCTAATGTCACAGGGAGGGCCCGGTTGCTTCCCGGGCGGTGTGCGAGACCCTAATGCTAGTGGGACTTGAGTGCTGGTTGCGCCCGGGGCAAGCCGTCGCGAACCACCACCCCACCCCCTCCAATAAGGGGCGCCGCCCTTATGTACTGCAATTTGAGACGGTCGCGGCGAGCAACTTTGTGGGTCGACACGGTCGCGTTGCGCACGGTCGATATCGGGCCGTGCATTGCCGATCGTACGGTGCGCGATGCAACTGCGGTGCCAACCCTTTTGTCAAATGTGCCAGTTCGCACGCCCTCGACAAATTTGTCAGGAGTAGGAAAACGACGCGTATACGGTATTTTAAATTTGTCAGGGTACCGATTTCGTTGGGAAACAAGACACTTTCCTTACTCGCAGAATGAGAGAGAAAGAAGGTTCGACAGCCTGACGACAGCATTTGCTTCACTTTGCAGTAGGGAACAGCCAAAACCCGCATGGTTACGCATTGGGTTATGACGGGCTTGCTACTCGTTCAGGAGCCACGTGTCGTGTTCGGTGTCGATTTTGCATGCTGGAAGTGACACGTGTCAGACTTTATAATTCCTGAGGGATAACCAAGATTTCCGTCCACCAAACCCACCTGTGATGTCAACAGATTGCTCGAAGCGAAGGAAAGCTTTGAAGTTTGATCCGGTTTTCCACGGAAGGCGGCGCCCTGGGTTGGGGTTGTAGGTTTTGTACAAGCTTGTCTTACAAGCCTTAAAGTTAGGACAAGCTTTGTGGTAGGCATCGTTCAAGCGGTTGCTCTGCCCTTGATGAATGGGGGTGCCAGGGTCCTCTACCAGTTGCAGGTAACACGGCTCATTTTGACACCGCCAGTTCTGGAGGCGCCCTTTCGCGGGGTCATTACCATGGCCTTGATGCACATCATGCCCGCTGGCCTCCTCGGCGGCCATTTGAGTTTCCACGGCCTGGTTCGGACAGCGGGTGCCCCGCAGCTTGCGGCATTGCCAGTAGCTGCGGCAGGGCTGCCTCCCCTGCCCGGCCGGATGCAGGCGCCATTTCGCCCGAGGGGCGCCGACTGGAGCACCCAATTCCTGGGCCGCCAGCTTGCTCTCTGTCAACCTGCCCTGTTGCCTGCCTATTACACGCTGTGTGCGCCTGTTCACCTCCGCCTGGATCGCTCCCTACCTGGGCTGCCCTCGCGGCCGTTCTCTGCGCGCGCCGCCGCCCGCAAGGGCGATGGTGGAGGTGGTGGCGCTGGTGGTGGCACTGGCGGTGGTGGCAGCGGCGCGGCACATGCGCTGGTGGTGGTGGAGTCGCCCAGCAAGGCCACCACGGTGGGGCGCTACTTGGGGCCCGACTACGCGGTGCTGGCCAGCTATGGCCATGTGCGCGACTTGGCACCAACGCCAGGCAGCGTGCAGCCGGACAATGAGTGGGCCATGACGTGGGCGGTGCCGGTGAAGGCGCACAAGTGCCTGGCGGCCATCCGCGCGGCGCTGCGTGGGAAGCGGCTGCTGGTGCTGGCCAGCGACCCGGACCGGGAGGGGGAGGCCATCGCGTGGCACCTGCAGGAGACGTTGAGGGAGGCGGGGGCGCTCAACAACACCCAGGTGAGGGCAAGCGCACTGACAGCGGAGTCATGGCTCCGCAGAGTCAACATAGAGATCTTCAGTGGACAACCACTGTGCATCTGCGGAGGTCTTGGCTGCCGAGGCCGGATGAGACTCAGTGCTTTGTTCTTCAAGTCGGCTTAGAGGCCAGGTCTTTAGCATTTTTGAATAAAAGTTTTCCTCTGGGCGCCACGGAGGTCCTTACAAAAAGCACCTAGAGGAAGAGGTCTGAATGTATGCAAGTTGGAAGTTGTTGCACTTTTCAAGTTACGTGCTTTATCCCCTTCAAGAAGGGCGTATCACCTGGGTGGGGATTCAAAGAAGACGTATGACCAGAGCGACGATCTGTCAGCACCTGCTGTGCTAGGAAGCAGATTCTATGTTGGGGACAAGAACTAAGAGACTTGTGTCTTCGCGATCGAAAAGCAGGTGGGTGCTGCGCAGTAGCTCTGTGATGTCCTGCAGTCTCTCCGTTGCGTCTATGTACCTCCTCCTCAGAGGTGTGGCCTCGTATGTTTCGCGTTTTGCATCTCCCCCTCAGCGCATACCGGGCCCTCCTCGCTTCGGGCCCTCTTTGATGGCCCTCTACAAGAGCGCCTAACCTTCTGCTCAGGTCATCCGCGTGGCGTTTAATGAGATCACGCGTGATGCGGTGCTGGCCGCGTTGGCCGCCCCACGCGATGTAAGCACTCCGCTGGTGGAGGCATACCTGGCGCGGCGCGCGCTGGACTACGTGATGGGCTTTGGGCTGTCCCCCGTGCTGTGGCGCAAGCTGCCCGGCAGCAAGAGCGCGGGCCGCGTGCAGAGCGTGGCGCTGCGCCTTGTAACAGACCGCGAGCACGCCATCCGCACCTTTGTCAGCCGCGAGCACTGGTCCGTGGCCGCACGCCTCACGGGGCCAACGGGGGATGTCTTTGAGGCGGCGCTGACGCACCTGGACGCGCGCAAGTTGGGCCAGTTTGGGCTGACCACAGAGGAGGACGCGCAGCAGGCTGCGGGCAGGGTGCGGGCGGCCAGGCTGGAGGTGGCGGAGGTGAAGAGGAGCAAGGTGAGGGTGCAAGGGGGGAGGGAGGCCGATCTTAGGGGCATTTCGCCGTCGACTTTAGATTTACGAAAAGGTATCACAAGCCAGCAGTAGTTCGCCTTTCGGCTCAGCCAATGTCGACTCTGCTGATAGTTGCATCATACTTTGGATCTGGATGGCAGCTAGGGGCAGGTGGGGGAGCTGGCGGGTAGGTCGAGGGCCAGTGCTTCCACCAGTTTACCCAGTGTCGAACCTGTTCGCTTTCTGGCTTTCCTGAACCTGACACGCGTGCTGGCCTTTGGTTGCAGGTAGAGCGCAGCCCTCCCCCGCCCTTCACCACGTCTACGCTGCAGCAGGAGGCCAGCGCCAAGCTGAGCCTGGGTGCAGCGCAGACCATGGCCCTGGCGCAGAAGCTGTACGAGGGGGCCGACACCGGCGCGGGCCTCATCACGTACATGCGCACCGACGCCACGACGCTCTCCTCGCACGCCGTCACCGCCATCCGTGCCACAGTGGCTGCGCGCTACGGGCCAGAGTATGTGCCGGCTCGCCCGCGGGTGTACAAGAGCCAGGCCAAGAACGCGCAGGAGGCGCACGAAGCCATCCGGCCCACGGACATGGCCGTGCTGCCCAGCGCACTCGCCGGCCGGGTGGACCCCAGCGCGCTGCGGCTCTACAGCCTCATCTGGCGGCGCACTGCGGCGTGCCAGATGGCAAGCGCGGTATACGCGCAGCTGGCAGTGGACGTGGCCAGTGCCGACCAGGCGGTGCGCCTGCACGCTGTCGCGTCGGAGGTGCAGTTCCCGGGGCACCTCGCAGTGCACAGCGACGCCGAGGTGGGCTCCCGGTTCGCGCGGGAACAGGTCCCTGAAACAGACGAGGCGGAGAGCGGCGAGGATGCTGTGCCGGGCAAGAGAGCGGGGCTGGAGCGGCTCGCTGTGGGGCAGGCAGTGGCCGTGGGGGCCGTCACCCCGGACCAGCACTTTACGCAGCCGCCGCCGCGCTTCACTGAGGGCACACTGGTGAGGAGCAGCACACAGCCAGGATGAACTTACATATATAGCCTTCGCTTGCACCGGATGCTCCACAAGCGGCGAAGTCTCTTATCCCCCTTACTGAAAAGATGTTGCTACACGATAATGTGGGGGAGTAAGGCCCCTATTCTCTCCGAAGGGGATCAAGGCCGTGACCAAACCTGATGGGGACACCATTCTGTTGGAGCCCTTTTCTTCGCTCACGGCAGACGACAGGCTTTGGCAGTCAGTGAATGACAGAGATGCTCTCTGTTTCTTCCGTGTGCCCCGCTGGCCCCCTTGGTCCAACCCTGCGCTCCGTTTGGTATGGTGTGCAGGTGAAGGCGCTGGAGGAGGCGGGCGTGGGCCGGCCGTCGACGTACGCGTCCACGCTGCGCACGCTGGTGGAGCGCGCGTACGTCCGCAAGGAGGGCCGGCGGCTGGTCCCCGAGATGCGCGGCCTGCTGGTCGCCGCGTTCCTGCAGCACTACTTCCCGCGCTACGTCGACACGGCCTTCACCGCGCAGCTCGAGGCGCAGCTGGACGACATCACCGCGGGCGCGTGCCCGTACAAGGCCGTGCTCTCCGCCTTCCACACCGACCTGCAGGCCGCCATCAACGACACCGCCGCCATCTCCAAGCAGCAGGTCAGCACGGCACAGAGAATGCAGCACAGGTTTCAGGGTCTGGGTGTTGTCGAGCAGCGGGGAATGGGGCAAATTGACATACTTGGTGTGACATGATTTGTGACTGGGGTAGACACAGTGTAGCCTCGGTCCCTGGCCATCCTCGCCCCCATCCTTGTCATTTCTCTTTGGGCAGGTGGAGGACGCCCTGGAGGCGGCGTTTGGCGACTGGCTGTTTCCCGCTCCGGCCGCGAAGGGCGCAGACCCGCGCGCGTGCCCCGTGTGCGGGCAGGGCCAGCTGGAGCTCAAGCTGAGCAAGATGGGCGGATTCCTCGGCTGCTCCCATTACCCCGAATGTACTGCGCGCCTCCCGCTCACCTTCGGCAGGTGCGTTGGCCCGGGCGGCTAAGCGACGATGCACCCTTTTCGTGGTCAGGCAGCAGACCCGGGGCGGCAATGCGCGCTTGCCCCTCTCAGTCCTCACTGTGTGAATGCCTGAAAATTTCCCTCGAGACACCAGCGTACGAAAGCTCTGTCTGTTACAGGCTAGTGCTAGTCCCGGCCGACAGTCACGCAACTGTACCCTTGACTCCCTCACCAGCAGCTTGCCGTCTTACACAGTGTATGCCAGACCCTCTTTTAGTCGCGCCGTCCTTGCGGTCTTGTCCCGCAACTAACACTCCGACTCGTGGCTGGCGCAGCCCGCTAGACATGTCCACGGCCGGTGGGTGCCCGGTGGTGTTGGGGGACGACCCTGTGACGGGGCTGCCGGTGAGCCTGCGCACGGGGCCGTACGGGCCGTACCTGCAGCTGGGGGAGGCGCAGGGCAAGGCCAAGCCCAAGCGGGTCGCGCTGCCCAAGGTCAGCCCACGCCGCGCCGCCGCTAACATGATGGGTTCGCCACTCGAGACGGCGCGCATGTTCGAAAACGTGCAAAGCTTGTCAAAGTCGGACTGTTTGTGTGTGCCTGTCTGCCAAATTCGACTTGACAATCTTCCCAGGGTTTGTCAGAGGAGTGCATAAAAGTTAGCTGTCTGCTTGACAGTCGCAGCCCTTGAAGCTGGTATGTTTCCTCCAAAGTGTCAAAATGGACAGGCCACGTGGTCCATGATGGAGCAACAAATTGTGTCAGCATCTTGAGAGTCCCTGAAGGTTGCAGGTTCTTCTCTCCTGTGCCGGCCGCCCTGCTCGCGCGCGTGGTCGGACTCGTGCCGGCCTGCAATGCGCTGTCCCTCTCGCTCTCTTGGGTTCCCCCTCTGCTGACGCTGCCCTTGTCCCTTGCTGGGGCTGCAGGGCCTCGGGGCCGACGTGGATTTGCCCCGCGCGCTGCAGCTGCTGGCGCTGCCGCTGCCCCTGGGCGAGCACCCGGCGCTGGGCGGCCCCGTGTCGCTCAGCCTGGGCAGGTTCGGGCCGTACGTCGAGCACGCGGGCAACGCCGCCTCCCTGCCACCGGTGAGTTCCGAGCCCCTCGCTTCGGTGCACCAACCGAGGCGCTGGGACTGGAGGCTTCGGGAATGGTGCTCAGAGGCGCATGCCTAACGTTCGGCAAGTGAGGACTGGGATGTGTGGGGTGGTGGCTGGGTTGTGCATGATTGTATAATTGCCTCGGATGCCGATTCCCGTTGCGGGCTGCTTGCTGTCCTTGGGCATGACAGCACAGCGCATGATGCACCCTTGGAGTGCAGTTGACGTTGCCTGGCGGGGACTGTCGCCAGGAACAGTGAACGCTCCAATGCGTGTCTCTGCACTCTGTCTTCCCGTCGAGGCTGTCCCGGTGCCTGCTCGTCGCCTGACCCTGCCCCCTGCGCTCTGCTGCAGGGCCCCCGCGATATGTTTGCGTTTACCCTGGCGGAGGCGGTGCCGCTGCTGGCCGCCAAGGGCAAGCCCCTCCGCGGTCGCGGCCGCCCCAGCCGGGGTAACACCAACCAGGCGGCAGCAGCGGACAAGGCGCCGGCCAAGCGGGGGCGCAAGAAAAAGGAGGCGGCAGTCAAAGAGGGGGCTGATGTCAAAACGTTGAATGCTTCAGCGGAGGATGGCAAAGCAGAGGAGGTCGTGGCAGCGAACCCCCCCAAGAAACGAGGCAGGCCTAGGAAGGTTGTAGCGCAAGTTGCAGAGGGAGAGGAAACACCGAAAGACGCCCAGCCTGCACTGGAAGCACGGCCGGGGGCAGCGGCCACTGATGAGGATGCGTCAAGCATAAGGCGCGATGGTGAGGAGCACGCTGGAGCACCTCCTCCGAAACGGAAAGGCAAAGGGGCAGAGAAAAAATCTCTCAAAAAGGTAGAGGCGGGTCTTGCGGCAGCACAGGAAACGGTGCGTCGCGCGAAGGTCCCTGGGAAAGCCTTGGTAGCCGCCCAGACAAGCGAGCAGCCGGCGTCGAGTGCAGGGAAAGAGTCGGGCGGGGCCAGCCGGGACGAGACGCCGGGGTCAGGCCCGCAGCTGCGCATCCTGACAGAGTGGCCGAGCAAGCGGCGCAGCCCGGCAGAGAAAGCGGCGGACCATGCGGCCGGGGTGTTCCGTCCATGGGAGGTGCAGAACGGGCTGCACCTGCCCTGGCTGCAACAGCAGGAGGCCGCGCGGGCAGCCGCGCAGCGCAACCCGGGGGCCGACCACCGGGAGGGCGGGGCAGAGGCGTCGTCCGCGGCTCCGACAACGGATGAGCGGCAAGAGACCCCTGCTACGAGCGGGCGAGCGGGCAGCCCGGCTGCAGATAAGATGGAAGGGGTGGCGCCAGGGAGGGGCCACAGGATGCGGCCAGCGCTGAAGGCCGGGCGGCCGTCGAAGGTGGTGGGGCGGGGCGGGGCAGGCCTGCGGCAGGGCGAGGAGGAGGAGCAGGCGAGGTACGCTGTAGCAGCGGGGCACTAGGCACGAAGCGACGGGGCGCAGTGGTGAGGACTGCTCATGCACGTGGAGCTGACGCGGATTGGAGTACTGAAGAAGCGGATTGGTGCGGACGCGGTAGCGGCCAAAATGCAACGGTGATTGGATAAAGCGGCTGGGTGGGGGAGCTCTAAGAGGGGGGCTGCACGCAGCGGACGGAGAACGTCGGCACTCCCCATCTCGTGCGGACCAGGGGAACGCGCACAAAGGGGGCCGCTGCCGATCCAGTCCGGGGAAGGTATGGGACGAGCTTTAGTCGGTCTGTGTGTTTATGCTTGGTCAAATTTCCTTGCTTTAGTAAACACGGGTTACTCTTCTAAAGATGGTAATTGGAAAATATTCCAAGGTTGACGACATCGTTGGTGTTTGCTCTCCGCAGAAGGCTTTGCCGCGTCACGGGTTCAGTAACTGCTTCTTTGATGGGCATCCCAAGGCATTATTTTTCGGTCAGTCTGTTCCATATGCGTTTAGTTTCAAATAGGATTGCGGATCATCTGCGATCATGATCAGTCGCCTTTTTGGGTAAACATTTGTTGATTCTCATTGCCGAATTGAAACTGAATGCTCGTGTCCTTCTCGTTGGAAACGAAGGACAGCTCGAAGTAAGGGCCGTGACGTCCTAGACGCGTAATTGAGCTCCTTATTTGCTGATTGTTTGCGTAGGTTTTTACCACAATCCCTGAGATGGTTTTCCCTTTAATGAAGAGTGGACCTGAGGAAGACGTGCCTTAGGGTAAGGTCATGTTGAAGCTGACCCCCTATGTTCAGTTCAGAGGGTGGGGGTTGGGGGTTTGGAATCCTGAGGGCAGCGGGAGGGGGGGGGGGCTCGGGGTTTCCTCCATGGTCGAGCCGCAGGCTCGGAAATTGTTGTAATATCGGTCTGAAAATGCTGTTTTCGAGGGGTAAAATAGCAGACAAAATACACATATTCATACAGGCCGGGAGGGGGGGGGCTCGGGCTTAGTCCGTTGAG
>DF237645.1:0-28724 GCA_000708835.1 Klebsormidium nitens | reverse complement strand
TCGAGGGGCTCTGGACTGAACATAGGGGGTCCACTACAAAATGACCTTACCCTTATGTCTAGGAGCCAACGAAAGAACGTCGATACAAACCAGGGGTTTGAGGGCGACATGCCAGCCTCTAGCAGCTTTGAAAGGCCTCGCTCCCGGGGCGGAGGAAAGGCTACTGATTAGGGGCAGATGTCATTAAAGAGATCAATCATGCACGTAAGATTTGCAGACCCGGCTTTCGAGTCCGATCCTATATGAATGTATTTCACAGATTGTTATGTCGAAGAAACGTTTTCAGATGGTTCAGTGGCAATTATGCCCCGGTCAGATGACTGCCGATATAAATGTGCATCATTCAACGAGCAAGACGTGTCCAATATTCACGGGCAGCCAGGCTCGTTTTGAAACTTGGATCCACTTGCAGTTAGTACGTACGTACATATTGAAAATGTGCATCATTGCCCAGCGACATTATAGTATCATTACTGAGTCACGATCCACGGAGCCAGGGATGACAGCTAGTATAGAACACGTCCTGGTCGGATATATAGCATTTACGAGCTTTCATTCAACCGCGTCGGATCTCGAGCAGGTACTTTCACCATGTGCATGGCCAGCAGATTATCATAGTATGCGCCTGCGCTCAAATTTTATGCGCGCTGGCGCCATGATAGCTATTTACCAGATTTATTAGACTTACTGCATGGGCGCGCGGCATCCATGCCTGCAGCAGCGCGCATGCGGTCAAGCTTAATTAGATGGACATATATTGGACCACGCGTACCAGTGTGAATTAGTACCGCTATAGGCTCAGATCGATCATCAGACTCATATATCTAAGTTTGCGTTGCGCATATGATTGAATGCTGCGGAATTCGAATTGCTAATATTCATCTTCAATCCGATGCGTCTCGGTCGTGGCCATTTGAACGATGGGCCATAGCCTGCTTCCACTCTGAACATTTGCCTACGTCTGTATAGTGCTGCCAGCGGCCGTATGTAGCATGGAGGTATGCAACAGCCCTGGCACTGCACTGGTCGCAATGATGGGTACAGCATGCAACTTGTCGACGCCGATGCACAGGCTCGCAAAGGGTCACCATTGCAATAGTCCATGATGCAAGTGAAAAACAAGGACAATGAAGCCGGCCAGCACCATGGCCAGTGTAAAGTATTTTGTCTCTCACAAGATCATGCATGGTCAGTGGAGTCTGTGAAGGACGCCCCTAATAGATGCCAGATGACCAGCCAACCACATTCAGCCACGTGCCACTGGATCTGGCTGCTGGCTGCTGGATCATTGCTGGTGCACCAACCCGTTTCCGACGTTCAGCTTCCATAGTTAAAAGCTGAGAGAAGAAACGAATGCTTGCATGGGAAAGGACAATGACATGGTCACATAAAGGGGAAGACTGACCGAGCAGAAGCTGCCGTCGTTCCAGGGCTTTGGCTGGAACAGACAATCTGATTGTATCCTTGAAACCTCCAACTTTGCACAAGTTCCACTGCTATGCAAACATTGCCTCACATGAATCAGTCCATCTCGTGGCTGGCAGTCCGCCCTCCTCCTCCCAAAGTTTCTCCGTGCTCCACAGATTCTCAAAATGTCTATTTGTACTGCAAGAAGACGAATAGAAGTCAGCTTTCCTGCCGCAAGACATACAAAAAGCCTTTCACTCATACATGACAAATTCCCGGACAACCTTGCAGCCAAACAAAATCCTGCCTGTAAGATGAATGTGGAAAAGGGAGCCTCCCTACAACATGCAACTGCTTGACGACCCTGATTCTGTGTGCAGTCCCCGCCATTAAGAGAATGCACGTGGGTGTTCTGGTTGGCGGCTCCCACCCGCCCGCAGCCCCGGCTCTCACCTTGATGAATCCAAGGTCCTTGCTGTAGGACCTGAAGCACTGCCTGCACAGGTTCAGGTTGTACTTCCGGACCAACCCGTGCCCGTTGCCGCATACTCGGCTGCAGATGTCACAGCAAAGCCGGGATCAAAGAAAGGCTCGAACCCTCCACTAGGGGGGGCCCCAGGGGGGCCAGACCTTTTGCTATAGTCCTGCTGTACAGTGGTCGGCCGCTACGGGAGCCATTATGTGCAGTTGCACATACCAACCGCAGTGGCCCACTGGAAGGCCTGTACTTCACAGGATGCATCACGCCTGCTTTGTCTGCCCCACAAACCCGGTTATCCCAAAATCTTGCAAGCTGCCAACCATTAAATGCTCGCCCCCTCATCGGCACAGAAAAATACACTGAAAATGGCTCTGAGCCAGCGTCTAGGCCCCTTGCTCAAGCGCACAGCAGCAGAACAACATAAGATCCCCTGAGCTACAAACTATGTCAAGCTATGCAGTTTCAACAGGCCAGACTGCAGCACTGGTCCTATCAGTCTCCAAATTGACACATGGACAAGGTCACCAATCATCAAGATTTGTATAGCTCCGGCATCTTGATCTTGCATTACTCTCCGGACTTTCGATGTTCTGGCCGGCCTATAACCAGGGCTTGATTGTAGAAGGTCAAACCAACTAAGCGCATCATCCCACACTACTGTCCTCCACAAATTGTCAAGTCAGGCCGATGCCCTACGCAAGGCCATATGGACTTTCCAAAATCTGCCCATCATTCACAGGAGGCATACTCTTGCCAAAGTTGCCGCCCTTGGCTAAGGAACATCAACCCCGCTACTCCCCTGCTTATTTTACACCGGCAATCTCACAATGGGGATCGCGAGGTTGTGCCCACAAGTATTGACTGAGTAGGTCGCTAGAAGTTGTGGCTTACCACAGGCGCCCTCCCGCACCATACTGCTTGGGGTGAGAGTTCCACACTGCTGAGTGCCCCATGCTGCCTGAACCTGCTGCAGTAGCTGGTGAGCGCCTGCAAACCGACGAACCCAAACGATTTAACACTCAGGTGAAACCATGCGGGGGACATGCGCGTTCAGAAACCATTACCGCTTGAGTTGAAACAATTCAAGGGTTTTGCCGCCCCGTCTGCTTGTCCTGACAGCAGCGGTAACGGTGGAGGAGAAGCAGGAACCTGCCAGGCGCTGGAGGCCATCGTTCATGATCCTTCCAAAATGTCCCATCCACGGATCAGACGCAGCACGATGACTCAAAGGTATGAAGCAGGGTACTAGCACAATACACCTGGACCATGAACATGGGCGGACGCAGTCCATACGCCCGCGTATGACCAGGGGGGCGCCTGTCGCTTACCTTAGGCCTGCTGCTTGCCAGGAGATCGGGCGAAAGAGGAAGATGGCTGTGTTGTCGGAGCAGTTCTCCGCCGCTTCGGCACCCTTGAAGTTAGAGTACGGTCGACCGGCGTCGAAGCTTTGAGCTCTTTGAACAGATTAGATTTTAGAGAGGTGTGTTCGACGGCGAAAGCTTTTAAAAGTGGCGCACGGCAGAGCGAGTACAAGATTTTAGGGTTTGCTCCTGGTTCTGGTGCTACAGCCTACAAAGGTCGTACTACCAATGTACATTGTACCGTACAGTGATCAGAGTACCTGTTGCTACTAATTGTCTGCAAAGTGAAAATGGCGGCCAGGCCTGCGTGCCAGCTGCCAGCTGCCAGGTAGAGATGTATGATTTGGTGTATCATGGGTATTCTGTCGTCCATGCCAAAATTGCAGCCTAGGATCAGCTTTGTATTTGTAGAAGGTGGGTAGCGAAGCCTCTGGTTGGCGGAATCGCTTTTATCCCAAAGTGGAGCTTGGTAGGGCCTGAAAATGGGAGAGATCGAAGCCAACGATGAAAAGCTCGATGAGGCTCTGCTTCAATTTCCGGGAGCTGGAAGCTCGCCATGGGGGAGCATCTGGAGCTCTTCTGAGTTGAAGAGCAGCTGGACGCAAGGTGCGCCTATTGACACTAGAAAGTTTGCCTTGCCTGCTTGCCTACGCAGATCTTTATGCAAATCTTTATCCTGCTGAGAACGATTCCCTCAAGTCCTTCCGCCAATCTGGGTCAATATCTACGTCTCTTACACTCCACTAATGACACCACAGTTCCATGCAGAAACTCCTTTCGATGCAGCTGCTGAGATTGTTCGACAGCTCGTGCTTCGACAGAGACCAGAACTTGAAACAGTTCTCGACACTGTTCTTTCGGGTAAGCCCTCTTTTAACAGCAATGAAACGTACGGAAGGTGCCGAGCGACATTTGAACTACTGGCAACGTTTTGACTCTGAAGATACATTGATGAAAAGTTCTGGGACTGTGAGACATTCTACAAGTCTCTTCAAACTGACCGGTTCAAACTTCTGCTGAAATACTATCAAGTACGCTGGCGAACTAGGCACACAGGTCATGGACCAGGAAGCTCCCTGTTTTGATAGCTCTCGAGTCATTTTAACCCTGATCCCGCGGACGTTATGGTGGTGATGTTGCAGCTCACTGACACACGAGATCAAAATGAGCAAGCACAGAGAATGCTGTGCACCGTCCACTTGCAGGGTCGCAACGAAATCCATGATGCAGCTCAGTTGCTGGGTGCTGAATCACTTACACAGTCTTCCTCTTACATACAGATCTGCATGGCAAATGTCCTCAAGGACATGTATCAGAGCAGGTTGAAAAGGGGTCAAGTGCTATGAGCGACAGGTTGCAAGAGCTTCAAGAACAGAAAGCAAGTTTGTTGCAACATTTGAGGTGGGTTATCCCTTATCTCTTCCGCTTGAAGGCCCAATTGCAATTGATTTTGGTAGACACTAAAAGTTGGTGCCTACATATGTAGACTCATCGTTTGGGTCAGTACCTCCCTTGACTTGAGTGGCATGATTAAATTCTAGAAAGCTGGTGTGCCCATGTGTTGTGTTTTCCCCAAACCAGGTTCACATCTGTGGAATGTCTGGGTACATCAAGCTCGTGAGCTGGGGACACGAAAGTGCCATATGCAAGGCCATGTTGTGATCCTTTCCTGCTTATGCACCAAAAAGCACGACCATGATGTTGACAAGAAGGATGCAAAATTAAGCTCTTGTATATTGGCAACGACAAGGTGATGTCACCTCGAACGGTCGACCGCTCCACCGCTCAA
The DNA here is from genome assembly GCA_000708835.1 of Klebsormidium nitens. Lineage (NCBI taxonomy): Eukaryota > Viridiplantae > Streptophyta > Klebsormidiophyceae > Klebsormidiales > Klebsormidiaceae > Klebsormidium > Klebsormidium nitens. Next base: position 23,686 of record DF237645.1, on the reverse strand, counting down.
CCAACAGGACTCGCCCTCCGCTGTATCAAGCTCAAGAAGCGTATGATCATTCATAACTTGCAGGAGACCGGGAAGATGGTTGGATTCAGCTTGGATCTTCCTGATGTTCATGCAGGGACGTTGCTGAAGAAGCCAACTCGCACAAGTCAACGGTCCTGAACAGACTGAATGCAGATGGGCAAGCTATAGAGCTCCTGGAAGCGAGCGGTATCGAGCGATTGAAACCGCCAAGCGATGGAAAAGCTTGTCCCTTTCACTTACCCCTGAGCTTGGATGCAGGAGGGGAGTCCCGAACAACAGTTTCTGGGGCTTTTTCTAACGACTCTGGTTGTTGTTGCAAAGGCAATGTTAACGGTAGATGCACCATGTACTTTGAAGATAGTTCTGAATTCGACTTGCAAAACCCTTCTGTAGATGTTGGCAATTCCCCAAGCTCAGAAGAGGAGTGTCTTCATGAAGCACGCTTACGATTGGAAAGTCTGCAGAAACAGGTTGATCACCTTTGCGAGTTGCAGAGTCAATTGGCACGAACTAGTGAGGGGCTGAGAGAAGCTTTGAGCAGTCTTCAACAAGAGCATAGTTCTCACCAGAGCACGACCTTATTGAATCATGTACAAGTAACGGAGGATCAATAATTGTCGGTTGGTCGGACGTGATGGTGCATCATGGCCTGAGACGGGTGAGTTAGTTGGGGTGGCAGGTCGTAAATCAACGGTTACCACATAGTGCTTGGGGCGTGGCATGCGGCGCGCCAGCGGATGGATATGATATCAATGGCATATCCCACGCACTGGCATGCAATACGAATTGCAACATGGCTTATATATGTAAGGCCAAGCCACCATGCACATGCGCAGCATTCAGAAATTTCTTTGTTGCGTATGAGCATGCCGCCGTGGCTTGGTTACGAATATATAATTAAGCCATTGCTTAATTCGTAAACTCTTATGGGCCGCCAATTGCCGCCCGCTGCGGTTATAGTATACCTGCGCGCTCGCGGAACATATTTTGGTCATCATTGCCGTAAGCTGCGGCCTATTCAATTGTAGCTCTACGCGTTAGGCACTGATGCACAGGCGCGCTATAGACCGCGAACGTTCATGCATGAGCCTGACGTCGCGATCATTCTATATAGTACTCAAGCTGACGGTGACTTATAGTCATGAATGATTCTGTGCGCGCAATGATGGCGTATATGTGTGCCGGATGAGAGTGCCGAGTATGGCTCGCGAGTCGGCTCACATGTGATTAGCTGTAACTACGGAATTTTAAATTCAAGAGAATGTGCACCGAACATTTTGATTGATATATGAATTACCAACATTTGTTGCATCAGTACGGTATACGTCGGCCGCTCTCAGTAGTACAACACCGCCTGCATGAGCCGGCTCAATTTTCTCGAGAAACTCTACAGTTCACGTTAAGGAAATGACGGTCGGACCATGCTGCATGCTTCAGTACGTCCCGCGGTACAGTTTGAGCGAAAGAGGGGACTCACATTAGCAACCATACTTGCTGCTGAATCCAATCGATAACGGCCCCAGAAGTTTTGCATGCGCCTTGATTGGAAACAAGCCTAGAAGAAGCTTATTAACAAATCAGCATTTATAGTTTAAGACTCCTGTGGCTCTCAAAACTCTGAAGAAACAGTTTAACGCTACCTACGGATTTAAGTTAAGTTCTCATTCGACTGGTTGAAAATAACTGGTTACAAATGCGAGCTCACCTACTATTGTACGAAGGCAGCCGAAGTTTTTGCAGATCGAATTATAAGCAAGTTTCAATGAGAGCGCAACAATTCATAATCAAGCTGACTAATTACGCTCACAAATTATATAGGCTGGGGATGAATTGGTTCTTGCGCTTCAATCACCCACTTGATCGCAGCAATTAGCGTCTATGGCAAAAGAGCTCATTTCTGATAAACGACTTTTCTAATCAATGACAACCCTCGGAGATATACCAAACCTCACTTTCAGATCAACCCAATGTTCCGCTTAAGTTTCCTAAGGTCCCATTTGGAAGAACAACAGGGCCCCGGGTCAGCGTTGCGTTCAGCAGGGACTGTATGGTGTTGTTGTTGGCGACGGGTAGGTCCGGGGCCCCCGCCAGCTTGAACGCATACAGTCGGGTATCGTCTGCGAAATAGAGCCGGCCCTTGGCCACAATCGGCGTCTGCCACGACCGCAGCAGCGGGAAGGTCGCCGTCCCGTTGTACACCAACTGCCCCGTCACACCATCGAAGCCACGCAGTCCCCCAGTGCCTGCAGGCGTGGCGCAGCGACTCAACGGTCGAGTTCGCACTCCAGGGAGACGAGTCAAAAGTCCCGGAAAGAGATGTTGAGCATCTCGGCGACAGCGGCCGAATCTTAACCAAGGCTCCTACTTTTCGCCTGGAAACTGCACGCCAGTACAAGATAAGTTCACCACATCAGCTACAAAAATTCCAAGTGTCGGATATATGGCTGAGCTGTAAACTTGCTGACCCCTTTTGCTGGGTCGGCTGGTCGCGATGGCTCACCAAGCACCCACACAATGGCGGTCCCGTTGCCGCCTGGGCTGGTGACGACGAGAGCCGTCCTGCTGGTGGAGCGCGACGCGGCGCACCAGGCGACCGTGAAGTTGGGCGGCGCACCCGCGCGCAGCTGCAGCCCGACGATGTCCCCGGCCTGGCCGGGGGGGCAGCCCACGCCCGGAGTACTGGCGAGGGCCAGGAAGGTGCCGTTGGACGTGTTGTACGCCACTGGGGTGCTGATGATCACGCTGGCCATCACCTGGGCGGACAGGCGACGGGACGACTGTCATCCACTTATCATTACCTTTGGCAACCTCTCAGAGAAAAGGGCTGCCTTGCAGAACGCAGACTAAGTGCAATCCGCACAACCACGCAGCGGGTTATGATATACTCCAAGGTCTCTCCATTGCGCCTTTGTTCCTCGGTTTCTCCCAAGTGCCCTTTGTGTCGAATCGCTGGAGACAGCCCACTTCAAGCACAAACGCTAGTGGCAAAAATATTCTTTCAAAATCTTCGTTGCGGCTGGTCACTGACCTTGGCCTGGAAGAGCTCCCCGCCAACTCCCCCCAGGTTGTTCCTGTCTGTCAAGTACACCACTCCGTTCTTGCCCATGGCCACCGCCAGCGCGGACGGGACTGCCCCGGGCAGGTCCACCAGGAGCGCGGCACTGCTGCCGATGTCCGTGTCCGCATCGTCCAGCGCGCGCCAATCGGCGGGTGCAAAAAAGTCGCGGGTGGAGTTGGTGAACACAGGGCCCGGCTGTAACCGGAGCAATGCCTCGCCGCCGCTCCACACTTCTGGGGCAGCAAAACCGGTAAGGCTGCCCGTGTTGCCTGCGAAATAGAAAACCGTGTCGTGAGACCCGAACGAAGTGATTGAGGAACTTTTGAAGTCATCCGAGCAGGTCCTTGCAGCAAAGAGCAGAACTAATGAGGAACCACAACGCCAAGATTGCAAGGCCCTCCCGAGCCATTCTCCTCAAGAGAATCGCTCTCTAGAACAACAAGCGCGGTCCTCAGCACGGCTGGCTTACCGGCAGCTCCGAAAATGTTGACCCCGTCGGTGGACACGCCCGGGGTCGCCCACAAGCCACCCTTGTAGCCGTTGGAGACGTAGGCCTGGACCGCGCTGGGCGTGCGCAGCGGGATGCCCACCACCACGCCGTAGTACTCGGCACAGTCCCCGGCGAGACCACCATACGGAATGTAAACGGTCCCGTTGAGCAGCGTCAGGGCGCCGCGCTGCTGCTGGTTGGAGGAGATGAAGGTGTAATTCTGCGCAGGAAAAGAATTGGGGCAGTTCAGAACGAGCTCAGCTGGTCTCTGGAGAAAAGCTACAGGGATTTTTGCGCCTGAGGAGGAGGGGTGTGGCATGCAACAGATATTTTAACAGCTTATGAAACAGTTTGCGGGGTTCTTCGGATTGTCAATTATAGAAGAATCATGGCCTTCGGCTGAAGCCTTCATGGGTTTGCCAAAGTATCATATGATGACAGGCAGCTTCGTGTCTTCCGCCCAACGTGGTGCCTGACCTGCGCGGTGAGCGCTGCTTGGATGTCGATGGGCCAGCCTGGCATGACGGCCCCGTTTAGCACGGAGAGCGCCCACGCCAGGGAGCGCACGCCGTCCAGGGTGCCATTGGCACTGGTGAGAGTTACAAACGAGATGATGCCGTACTGCGTGTCAATGACAGGCGTCCCCGTAATGCCGGACGGGTTGATGTTGCCACACAGCAGGATGTTGCCGTTCACCGGGGGGGCCAGCGTGCGGTTCCACAGAGTGACCCCCGAGCGAGCATCAACTGCCAGGACCTGACAAGGAAGGGCACAATCAGGAATCGCAAGCTGGGCAGTCCTGAAGAGCTGGAGTGAGATAGGAGAAGAAGTGGTTAAACACAGAGGCTGTTCTCTATGTCAGACAATCTGTCACCTGAGTCATATTGTATCAAGGCAGGGCCCTCTCAGTTAACGACTTCGTCCCCTGAAGCAGGTTCCTGTATGCTGCGAAAACACTGCCCCCCCCCCCCAACCCCGCAGCGACCAAGTGCGTACATACCCAAAGAGCCCTAGGAACGTCAAGGGGAGTCGCTCCGTGTGGCCCAACAGCATACCTGGTTCTGCTCAGTGGCCACAAAGATGACGTCCCTGCCGGCCAGGCTGCTGTTGGCCAGGTACAGCGTCTGCGCATACACTGGGCCGGGGATGGTCACGTTGAACGTGGGGTCCAGCACCAGCGTGGGTGCACTGCTGGCGTTGAATAGGGGGTCCACATACAGGCCGCTGCGCGTCCCGCTGTTGTGGTACTGCAGAACGGACTGGGCGCTAGCGGGCATCGTTGATGCAAGGAAGAGGAGGGCCACCAGGGCCAGGTAGGGGGAGGCCCCCATCCCTGCATCAGCGACAAGCCAGACAAAGTGTCAACAATCTTGTTGAAATGATGATGAAAAGAAGGTAGGGCGCAGACCCTGAGCAAGGGCTGAAAGGCGTGCCGTTTCTAAGCGTGCCGTTTCCTAAGCCTGATCTGTTGAAATGTTTGGTGTGGAGGTGCAACTTGCCTAAGCAGACAAACCCCAGAAAAAAAGGTCAAGGAAACAGAAGAAATGGCAGGGGACCGATCCACAGCATCCTGAGCCCTGTTTTGGGGGTCCTTGGTGGGGGAATCCACCATGATGGAGGCCACGACCCTTGGCATACCAGGTTATGGATATGAATATGGATATGGATGTACGCACTTGAAAGGAGCAGAGCTTGATATTGATATCTTAAAATGTGAAGGGGCTTAAGAACTGGGGTCTTCAAGAGGGTGTGAATACTTTGGAGAAAAGAATCACCTGTTCCATTCTCCTCTCATACGCTTCTCTAAGGTGACACATCGTGCCTGACTTGATGAAGGGAGTGTCAGATCTTCAAAAAGACACAAAGGACTCATGATCCCAGTCCTTCCAGCGCTTTCAAGTCTCTGATGAAAGTTCGAGGCTAGAGTGTGACGGAAGCAACGGCTATGAGCCCTCATGCATGCAGGAATCCCAGGAAGATCTAGTGTCTGCCTAACTACTTGATAAGTTTCACGTAGAACTTACAGGACCAACCATGTTGCTTTGAACGTTCTTGACCTGACAAATTCTCCAAAATCACCAAGTCTTTAGAGCTGCAAGCGGTTTCTTTTGAGTCTAGGCTGATGTCAATGACATGATGCCACACACTTGGGGGTTGTCTGGTCACCAAAGTTCACAGCGGGGAGAGAATATGTCCTTCTGAACTCAGTAGTAGATACAAAAAGCCAGCTCCCCTTCAAAACACCCTGACAGTGGTGGTATGGCAGGACCAATGTTGGAACAGGCTCACGAACTCAGCTGTCTCCTTCTATGAGCCTCCATCAACCACTTGGCTTGCAGCAGTCAGACCCCGTCAGCATACCCACCTGCACACGCTGACTCCACGCACTGCCGTCCTCTGTTTCAGCGCTGACTTCAAGGGCAGCTCCAATGTGGCTGCAGCCTCACGCTTGGACTTGGCAGCTTACCTTGGCAACTTCGACCGCTACCCCGATGGTAAGAAAGACAAGATGGCAGGATCCACCAAGGCAAGCTAGACAAGTTCTACACAAGCGCTCCTGCTGTGAGGGTGTATACGTGGTCAAACAATGTTGGCGGCAGGATTTGAAAACGTTGGTGGATCACTGCCCCACCTTCTCTGCTTGGCAAAACATTTTCTTGTGCAGCACCAGCCAAACGTGGCGCAATTGCTCTGGGCAACCGAATCAGGGGGGCCCAGCGAACCCGAGCTTGAGCTCTTGTGTCTCTCGGCCGCCGTTCTAAACGCCGTCGCTGAAGCCACGGCGAATTGGTGACGGGTCTCAGCGATCACGGGCCTATACGTGCCGTCTTTTCTATCGAGATCGGTAGTTAAATGCGTTTTCTCGCTGTCTCCCCCCAACCTCCGATTCCTGGTCGGTACATCCTGCCAATGCCGGCTTTATCGGGCAGCGCTAGCAAGCTGAGCCTTCGCTCGAGAAGAGAGTTGCCTGGTTCAGTGGTTGGAACGCCAAGTGGCAACTCCAGGTTTGCAGCAACAGCCCATCCAAGGGTGAGCCGCTAATTAGCCCTGCCCTCGGGAGCTACGAGCATGGCTCCTCCTCGTGAAGGAGCGCTGGCGCCCTCTTCTCCAGCTGATCTTGACGATGCTCTGCGCAAGCTGCACGTTGCCTCGGTGGACCTCCCGGTGTCGAAGCTCGAGTGCAGGTGAGGGCAGCTATACCCTCGCTCATGCTTGTCACAACACATTGAGAGCTTCTAGATTCATCCAGCTGTTTGAGGAGTTCACCAGGACGGAGAGGTCAGAGCTCAACTGCGTTGATCGGCCGGTTATTGCTGAGCTTGCGACGAAGAACCGAGATTTTTGCATTGCTCGTCCTCCTCTGTGTCTGTGGGAAAGGTTTTCAAGAGTCAATTGGCTAGAACCTTGCTTGACGAAGTGGGGGCTGTGTGCTGCAAGCGCACATAATGCCACTGTGATGCTTTGGGAAATATCAATGCCTTAAGGGGTTCAATGCCAAGCGCTTCAGACAATATGAGAGCAGGTGCCATTGGATTTTGGTGTCACTATGGTGGTTTTGTTTTGCTCCTTATGTTTGGCTGATTTTGTTCTGCTCAAATATTATTGGCTACTCCCAAGAAACAGATTGAGATCTCACCTCAGGCATTTGAGGTCGCGCAGGTTGCTGACACAGCTTGTCTTCAGTCTCTACGTGCACAATCTGTGGGGCAATCGCTTTGAAAGAGCTATAACATCCGCTTCAAACACAACGGAGGTCAGCTATTCATGAGCGCAACATTCTAATTGGGCTTTCAGGACTGCGTGGGATGGCTTGACGGAGCAGGAGAAGCAGTACGCCCACTTCTTTGCCACTGCAGCATGGGCGGGGGCCAAGATCTGTGCAGTGCAGCTCTCACAGGTACTGCCGCAAAGAACCACCACTTTTGTAAATCATATGAAATCACTAGCCTTGCCAAGCTCTCGGCATGTTGTAAGCCTCTTTTTTCTGATCAAACGGTGGAACAGCGGGGTCCTGAATCTGAACGTCTCAGCTAGCAAAGTTTACAGGGTCTTCTGCTGTCCAGGCATGTGCAATATCAAGTCGCCTTTTCTCCATGATTGCCCTTTCCTGAAGCGCCTCCCTGACCCTCCTTCACGGAGCGCCCTAGTGGGCACACCCCCACCCCCATCACGGATTTGTGTGCTTCTCACGGTTGGCTCCTCGTGCAGGAGAGCGCTCCGCTGGGGCAGCTGCTGCTGCTGCTGTTCTCGGGGCAGTCCGTGGCAGAGCTCAAGGCAAGGAGCATGGGTGCTGGGGTCAGCGAGGAAGAGTGGAAGGCGTTTGTCGCATACGCAGCAGCCGTCTTTGCAAATCTGGGTGAGATGTGGGGCTATGGATCTGGCCAGCTAACAGCTCAAGTGACGACCTTGTTTCATTCAAGTATCTGATTGTTCTCCTCTTCCGCTTCAGGGGGGCTTCGTGCAGTCCACAGCAGTCCATAGTCGCCACTCAGGGGTGTATGCTAACACGACTTTGTTCCCTCCGGTTTTTACCCTTACACGTTTCCAAAAGTGCCCCTGTGTACCTAGCTGGTCAAGACAATCTGGAGAAACTTGAGGGACATTGGCCAACGCTGGGATTAAGATCGACATAAGATCGACATTTGTATCTTCTGTGGGAGCCTCGTTGCTCTGTGGCTGATTTGTGTGTTCGTTGTGTAGGCAACTACCTCAGCTTTGGCGACAGCAAGATCATCCCGGGCTTGCCCAGCGCACAGCTGGAGCGCATCCTGGCACAGGCCGCGCTGCAGGTATGCCGGAAGGGGGGCTGCCGGCTGGATTCCAAATGGATGCTGGTTGTCGAAAACGCATTCGTCCTGCTATGTGCAGCCACGATATGATTTTGAGGATTCGGTTTTCATGCTTTTCTTTGTGCGCATCCTCGCTGCCAGCTTTACACTGCCCTCTAAGCATGGGAGAGCCGCCTCGATTTGCAACTTCATGTGAGCGCTAGAAAAAGTTTCAGTGTTTGTTATTCGTTATGTTGGCAGGATTCTGATCGGGAGCATCTGCAACAACTTTGGTCCCAGTACGGCGCCAAGGCCTACTCGTTGGAACCAGGTAAGAACACGTTGCCTCAGCGGGTTGGCAAGCAAAGTCGACCGCCGCACACCCTGCCCCGCTACCAGGTCTGCACCTGTTGCTCGTCCTCTTTGCTCGTCCTCTATTTCCGTTGGTGGGCGACGCAATTACTTTGCATCGTCCCCGCGCCTGTGAGAATATTGTTTTCGAATTTTCGTGCAGGCGAGCGTGCGCTGGGCCTGGCTCCCGATGGCATCAGCTGCTACTACTCGCCGGGCATCCAAAAGGCGGAGATCGACGCCGTGCAGGTGAGGGCCGGCGCCCTTGACTGCTGACCGCGCCGAAACCTTAAAGGGAGAGGGTCGCAAAGGCCACGTTGCTGAGGTTCTATGCAGTCTGCCTTTTTAAATTGAATTGGTCAGGTCTACGAGTGGGGGGCAAAGCCCTAGAGTCAGTGAAGGCTGAAAAGGGAAGAAGTGGAGTTAGACAAGAAAAGGCTATTTTGACAAGCTGCTCTTGATCCTTGTCATGGGGAGTTGCGACCTACTATCTGAAGAGGCACAACTATTGTAGCTAGCCTGGGTTCCTTGGCGAATCGGCCCTCCCAATGTTGGGACACTGTTTAGCTCAATGACGAAGCAATTATCGCAAGAACGCCCCCTTCGAACCACGAGGCCCTGATCCCGACCAAAACGAGCTCCTTCGCACCAGGTTACATTGTTACATACATCGACTGTGAAGATGCGTCACTGGCAAGTCCAAGGCACGGGACCATCCATTGTCGGTAAAGTGAGATGAACTTCACTTTCCGTCGTCGTCGAAATTGGCTTTCACCTGGAAGCTTGCGGTTCATTCCTAGCGTATCGTCGTTGTTGGCAGGGTTGGATGTCCCAGGCGGGAATTGAGGCGTGGAACACGCGCATCTTCCGCCGCGACACGCCCGCAGGCGCGCTCCCCGAGTACGACCTGCGCATCGCCTCGGCGCACACCCGGCCCGTCGAGTCGCATTCCCTACAGGTATGCGCCGCGTGCCGGGCAGGACCCCGGCTGCACACTGCTCCAACTTTCGTTTCACTACTGTGAAAAAGGAAATACGCCAAGCTACATTCTATCAGGACAAAAAGAGGAGATTTTTGTAAGCAAACGTGACTCAAATGAGGAGCTCGAACTGGAGAACACACGGCATTGAGAAATATAGCGGGATTGGAGGTGCTATCGTCTCTTTGTCGCAAATGTACGAGTACCCCGCAACCCCGTATCGCTTCCCTTGATCCTCGACATCCTGAAGCCTTTGGGCACGCGTAATGCCCCGTTCAGGCGAGAGCGCAGAAGTTGTTAACAGGTCCTGCATGGTTCCGTGCAGGGCGGCGGTGTGGTGCACGTGGTATACGGCGACCACTGTGAGGAGCTGCGCGTGCTGGTGGACGCCCTGAAGCAGGCCTTGCCGCACGCTGCCAACGACAACCAAAAGCAGATGCTCCACGAGTGAGGCAACATGGCGCCGTCTCTATGCGCCGTTCGCATTAGGCAGGTTGTTGCCCTGAGTCGAGGCTTTGTGATACCTTTCTGCGCCGGAAAGGCTGAGACGTCGCTAAAATTTAGACGGTATCAGAGGAGTTCCGTTCAGGACGAAGGAGGGGTTCGTGGCAATATGAGAAAAACGCAGCGACAATAGACTGGTGAAGCCTGGTTTTCGGTCACAAGACAGTATCACGTGGTCATGCGCTATGTCAATTTTGCTGACCAGATTGCTTCTACGATCGGCCCTTTGTCGCCTTTGACGTCACTCCGGACGCGTCCGCCTACACCTGCATCGGAGGGTGTCCGGGCTAAGGAGCAGGCTCTGCGACTCTGGCTGGCACACAAAAGTTCCCAATATCAGCCCCCGTCCTTGCTCACATTTACGTGTGGTCATGCTTGAGGATCGTGCCAGCCCATCTGTTGATGCCGTGTATCTTCTGATACCTTCGCCCACCTCGCAGGTACATCCGGCACTTTGAGACGGGCGACATCGGCGCCCACAAGGACTCGCAGCGCTGCTGGATCAAGGACCAGGGGCCCGTTGTGGAGACCAACATCGGGTGAGCCGCCCGCCCGGTTTGTCCCAGTATTCCTCAGTTCTGCGCTCGATTGCCCCAGCCTGCATCAAAGAATGCCCGGAAGCCACTGGCAGTGCTTGATTATTCGTGGAGAAATTTTAGCTGTGTTGTTGGGCCGCGTGGAGCTTTCTTATTTGACTTCGCTGTGAAATGTGTCCAGTCTCAAACGGCCGTGGTCTTGCTTCAAAGGCACCTGAGAGGAAGAAGCTACTCTTAATCTGCTTCCTGCACTTTGTGCGCTTGTTTTTGTTCTTTCTCTGCTAGGATGGCGTCGAGTGCCTCAAATTATGAGAATACTGAGACAAGTTCCGTCCAGCCGTCTTCTCACCAACAGGATGAGAAAAGGACTTCGATCGTCGTTCCCAGAGTGTGATTTGCCTTTGCGGTGCAGGTTCATTGAGAACTATCGCGATCCGGTTGGGTCCTGTGCCGAGTTCGAGGGTTTCGTGGCGGTGGTCAACAAGGAACAGAGCGCCAAGTTCGGCGCGCTCGTCGCGGCCGCGCCTGCGCTGCTGCCCACGCTGCCCTGGCCGCGCGAGTTCGAGAAGGACGCCTTCCGCAAGCCAGACTTCACCTCCCTCGAGGTGGGCATATCCTGCCGCGTTGCGATAGAGAAGAGTAGATTGCACGGCGCAGTCGTGGCTTGACCTGGCAGAGATGCATGAGTAATCAAGTTGACTGCTTGTTTTCCATTTGAATATCCTGCCGTGCTGAAGTCCTCATCTCAATTTTCACACGACGGCATGACCCCTGCCAACCGTCCGTTTCTTGCCCCTCTCATGAATTGCGACCTTTCTGCTCGGGCCCGGCGCTTTTCGCTCGCCAGAATGCTCACCTCGTCTCTCAAATCGAGTTCCTGCGCCTATTTCATTCCCTTTCGTGGGCTGCGCACAGGTTGTGGCGTTCGCCAACGGCGGCATCCCCGCGGGCATCAACATCCCCAACTACGACGACCTGCGGCAGCACGACGGCTTCAAGAATGTGTCGCTGGGCAACGTGCTGGCCGCCAAGGACAGCGACGACCGCGTCCCGTTTCTACAAGACGCCGACCAGCAGCTGTGGAAGGAGTTCAAGGGAAAGGCCTTCGAGGTGAGCCCGCGGCCGTTGCTGGATATTGTCGTCTATGGGACTTCAAGGAGACGACTTTCAGGAGTGGATTACTTGCTTCGAAAAATCGTAGCGCAAGTCGCACCGGCAAGGCAGTTCACTTTCATATTATCCGCCAGGCGTTGGTATAGGCGTTAGACGATGGAGCCTAATTTCTAATCCTGCGAAACAGCCCCTTGCCCCGCCCCTCGCTTTTCATTGCCTTTCATTGCCGTTCTGTGTCCCTCCCCACCCACTCGTTCCGTTCCGCCCTGCCCCGGCCCGCAGGTACAGGTGGGCTGCCACGAGTTGCTGGGGCACGGGTCGGGCAAGCTGTTCCACCGGGGCAGTGACGGCGTCTTCGACTTTCCGCACGGCAGCCTGGCAAACCCGGAGACGGGCGCCCCCGTGGCCAGCTGGTACGAGGCGGGCCAGAGCTGGGACAGCGTGTTCGGCGCCATCAGCAGCAGCTACGAGGAGTGCCGCGCCGAGTGCGTCGGCATCTTCCTCGCGGCGAACGAGCAGGTCAGCGCGGTGCAGGGCATCATGGGTCTGGGGCGGAAGAGTTTTGCAAGTCGTACCGCTGCCAGAAGAGCCATAAACCGCAACCGGGGCGAGGGTTGAATGTACGTCGAGACGTCGGCTGAGAGTCCGTTCTGGGGAAGCAAGCCGAGGATCTCTGCCCTCCGCCACTTATCGAACCTCCGGGCCCAGCTTCTTTGCATGATTCTCTGTAACTCGCTGCATCCGCTCTCGTGGACCTTGCCTGCGTCGATATAGTAATCTGCCGCACAACCTCGTCAACCCTTTCGTCGCGCTTGCCAACGATCAACGTGCCTCCGCCTGGCTGCACCACAGGAAGAGCTTTACGCATGTGCTCTATTTCCGCAAGCCGTCAGCACTCTAAAGCCGCACTGCCCCCTGTTCCCTCGCAGGTGTTGTCCATTTTCGGGCACGAGGGGCAGGAGGCGGGCGATGTGATGTACGTCAACTGGCTGCTCATGGCGCGCGGGGGCCTGCTCGCGCTCGAGATGTACACCCCCGAGACGCGCGCGTGGCGGCAGGCGCACATGCAGGCGCGGTTTGCCATTCTGAACGTTTTCCTGCGGGCCACGCAGCGGGACACCTCGCCGGGGGACCCCTTCGTGCAGGTACGCACCGGGGAGCAGCACGAGTTGCGGCGACACGTGGCCCTAGAAAAGCAATGCAAAAGCTCTTGTTGCCTCAAGAAGGATGAGACGCAAGTTCGAAATGAATCAGCAGATGCAGACCAGAGTCAATACACCTATTTTCCTTTTCGCAATGGCTTCTTGCTATGATGCTCGTAGTTGTCCGTTGTTCCCTTGCTAACCCAGCTATCGCCAGATGGCTCATCTCTGCCAAAGGCCACTCGAAAGCGGCGGGTACACAGTCGGTCTAATTTCACCTGCTCCGGCCTTGCTCCGAATCATGTGCCTGCCCCCGTGCAGGTCAAGTGGGTGGGCGACAACGACGCGGTGGTCGTTCTGAACCGCGCCAAAATCGCATCGGTGGGCGTCCCCGCGGTGGGCGCGTTCCTGCGGCAGCTGCAGGTGTTCAAGGCCACCGCTGACATCGGCCGTGGCGGGGCGCTCTACGCCGACCTTACTACAGTCTCTCCCGACTTTCTGCAGCTGCGCCGAGTGGTCATGGAGCAGAAGAAGCCGCGCCCCGTCTTCTGCCAGGTAACGTTCCCCTGCTTCGGGGCTCTGACACTGCAGAGTGCCAGCTGGCGGCCGTCCTTTCTCTGCTTTGATGCGTCGAGTGTCAAGTTGCTGGTTGCGATTCCGAAGTTAGCGTTTGCCTTTCTGAAATTCTACAGTCGCGGTCCGTTGTAGCTCAGGGGACTTTTTTAGACCAATGAATCTGCACTCATATTTTTCTAGAACTCCCTGCAATGAGGTACGTGTTTCGTACAGCTCACGACAAAAGCAGACGTCCTCGTACTGAAAGAAACGGCGAAGGAAGCAAACTCACGCCTCCCTGGCATGTTCCCCGTATGCTTAGTCGCAGGAAAAAGGATTTTGGTTCTTCTGCCTGATACTTGCCTGCTCATTTTCCCGGCCGCCGTGTCTGCAGGCGCACACTGTGCTGGACGAAAGCGCTCCAGGGGGAGTCCGCCTGCTCGAGTTTGACGCCTCCCACGAGGGGCTCATTGAGTCCAGCGTTGCACGCTTTGGAAAAGTGTTCTGATACCATTCCCCCTCAGGCATGTGCCTGCGTGATCAGATCAGCGCCGATGGAGTTCGAGCCGCTAGCCTTGAGTTGACCCAAGTCGGACGTTGGTGACTACGACAATAAAATCGAGCCATGCAGCCCCCAATGTCGATCATTGTCATGCATTGTGCAATCTTCGGCAAATCAATTTTCGACCGATACCCGCACAATCCCAATCGTCCCGCTCATTGGGCTTGCATCAATAGCGGCAAGCCTCTTCCTCCTCCTTTCGAAAAGGGAACGATGGCCGCACTAAAGCTAGCTAGGACTCGTTGCTGGCATGCTTCTTCTCCTCCTTTCTCTTCTCATCGTGCCTCCAATCGAATGAGTCTATCCCTTAGCCGGCTCAAACTTGCGGCTTTGCTGATCGCCCGAGGTTATCATTCTGGCAAACAGCGACGGTCCAGATGGGGACGTCATCACAAATCAGCCCCCCCCCGGGTTCCATGCGCGGTTCATACGGAAATCAAGCAATTAGAATCCGGCTAAACTCTCGTACAGCTTCCATCCGGAATCAGGGCGTCTGGATTCTGTACCGATTCCATGCCGAAAATCAAGATAGAATCTATGCGGAAACGGCTTGATTTCTGTTCATTCGGAATCCATTCGGCCTTCATATAGATTCGAGGCGCCTAGAAACCATGTGGACTCCATGCAGAAACTGTCCGGAATCCATGCTGCGGCGAACTCTTTGGCTTGCCGGGCCACTATATAGGCATATTGGCCATGCCGTTGGATTCATAACACAAACCAAGGATGCATAATTCATATGGTGCATATATACATCATTATGGCGTATTATGCCTGAGCAACCTCGTATGGATAAGGTTCAAAGTTGCGACTCTATTCTTGGCTCTAAGGGCCAGTAAGGATGTCAGTACCATTGAAAGCGAAGTAGTGGGCCTGAGCATATAGTACTTCCCATGTCAAGTGTTGAAACGGCCGTACAGGGCCGCCTCCACCGGGCTAGAGGAGACCGTCAAAGTGTTTGGTGGTTGGCTCCTATCCAAGCCAGGGTGCTATCCGCACAAAATGTTCCTCAACGGCCTGGTACCCGGATTCTAAAACCAAATGACAAAGGGACGACTCGAAGCCACACAAGCTTGAGCCGAATCAGTCTCAAGCTACCCAGAGCGGGTCACGAGAAAATCTGGTCCCAGAACGTGCTATCCCTTGCAAACTGAACCCACCTTGACGCTTGACCGTCGACTAGCTAGCTCTTGTTTGTGAAGGTTCTTCGGTCACTCACGTTGCCGGCAGTTTACATGCGCCTCATCCTGCAGGTCAGTCGAACTTGGTCAGGGAGTCCGAAATTTATAATTGAACACCTGAATCCTTGAACACATCGTTCAAGAGTCGCTGTCCACTGAAAAAGGAGTGCGACAGAAGGACATGTGGACCCGGTTCTGTCAACTAGACAAGGTTTCAATCCGTGTACGGAGAGACTTGGAACCGAACAGAGATCCGACTTAGCACTCTCTACAGACGAGTTCCCACCACAACAACCAGTAGTTACGCCTGCAAAATCCGATTTGATCAACCGAGTCAGAAACATTCTGAAAGCAGTTATGTCGGGCGCCGCACCGCGTTCAAGCCCGTTTCAAGCCCGAGTCGAGCCCGTTTAGGCTTCAATCGAAGAACGGTTTACGAGACTAGAAGCCATCCCATCTGATCCGTCCAAGTGACGACGACTGATCCTGTTCGGTGTGAACACGGTGGCAGGCCCTGTCGATCGATTGCTGGGCAGCCCAAAATTAGTATACCAGTAGTAAAAGCACACCCTTGACACTAAATCTCTGGTCTTGACACAAAATCAAGTCCGACTGCTTACATATGATCTCATGACCTATTCAGTGTCGCTGCCGCTCTCGTCATCGCTCCGGTCCCCGCCGCTGCACTCGCCCGCGAGGTCGAGCGACTCCCCAGCCTTCAAAATCCGCCAAGCAGAGGTCGGTGCAGTGTTCAGGTCCTCCGGCGGGGCGCGCTTCTTGATGAGCCGCGCGTACTTGAGGCCGTAGTTGTTCTCGTACTCAATCATGCTTTGCTCGTACTCGCGGATCACCTCACGGTCGCGGTTCACGTTGGTGGAGCTCATTTGCTGACCCAGCCAATACAGCTCTCCCTGCATGAAGGCACGAGCGAAAGGGCTTAGCAACGGTCTTTTGGTTGACCAGACCGAGCAGCTGAACCACGCGGAGATCCGGCTGGCTGCCTTCGTTTGCAAGGTCGCAAGAAAGCTCTCACAACTCTTCCCTACATGAGAAGAGCCACCCGAAACCACCTCAAGCATTGCCTGGACAAAGAGCAACTTGCCTCTGCCACGAAACTTAAGCTTTCCGAGGTCGCGGACCTGACCGACGCCCTCTGAATTGCCCCCAATGTTGGTCAGGTCAGATTACATCAGCACAGATGCACAACCAGACGGTTGATTGATGTGATCCACTATCAGCTTGGTCCTTACAACGAGATGTCATGAGGAGAACGAGTCTCAAAATCAAGCTTTAGGATGCACGTGTCACAATCGAATTCATCTGCGAGCTCGGACCTGATTCTGATCAAAGTACCACAAATCTGATAGCATTGTGTGACGTCATGCATCTGGACACCCAGTGCACTCTGGCAAGCGGAAATCGGTCTGCCACTTTCCTGTGCGTCAATTTCAGAGCAGCACTAAAGTAACTCAGAGAACCAACTTTCATCGCAGCCCTCGGTCGGAAAGAGCCCAAACTCACCACTCTGAGGAAATACGCAAACACGTCCTGGCGCGCGCGCATAGTCTCCGTGTAGACTCCTCCCATGGCCATCTTGAAGGCGATGCGATAGTGCTTGCCCTTGAGCATTTCCTGCGTGTCATCCTCGCCGGATTCGAGCTCGCCCGTGTCTTCATCTCGGTTGGGTCCGCCAACCCACGACATGTCTGCGTTTAGAAAGCGACGAAGTTTCAAGAAAACGAAGGGCGATTTCACCTCCAGATGAAGGACACAATCGATATGAACGGTTCTGCTACGATTGGACCCGCTTGATCACAACGACCTAGCCTTTCGGGATTCTTTTGAGTCAGGAGAGCTCAGTGCTCCGGCTGTACCTGATTGAAAAGCGAGCATCCTGGCTTTGCGCTCAGCAGCCAACTCCAATGAAGCAGGGAAAACGGCTAAATCACTGGTTTCGGTCGTGTCCCCCAAACTTTGCCTGAACCTGCCACCAAGCTTGGACCGTCTGTCTCCCAGTTTTGTCATCACAGATTGACCAAACCCGCCGTGCCAGTGGTCAGTGAACCGGCGCACGTCGCTGCGGTGTCCTAGGTTGAGCTCCGCAAGAAAGACCTTCAACACTGTATCAATCTCTGGATACAAGGTGCTCCAAAATTGACTGCCGCGCACAAAAGCAGTGATGACCTTACTTGTGATTTTCTGCAAGGCAATAGGTTCTGGTCACAATTGATAGGAGAGCCTAACAAACAAAAGAAAAGTAGTCAATCCACACTTCTTATGCTCCTTTCGCTGCATAGATCATCGTTCAATCAAGAGATTTAAACCTCACCCTGTGAGCACAACTTTCGCAAAGATAGTATCAAGCACCTTTGGAATGGCAGGATCAGCAATATCCCTGCAATGTCACAAGCATGCTCGGATTCTGGTCACTGATCGTCACTACAAAGTTAGAGCAAATCTCACCTTTAGAAATTGCGGCTGAAGGAAGTCAGGGAGCTCTAACTTGTCTCGCGCACTTGCAACGCTTCTTTCCAAGGAAAGGATGTGCTGGCTTTGCTCTTTCACAGTCCGTTCCAGGATTTGGTTCTTCGCCTTGAGCTCCTTTATCTTGATCTTGGCTTTTTCATAACGGACCTTCTCGCTGGCGTTGAGCACATGTTCCGCACCTTCGCCAAAGGAAAAGGAGAGACTTTAGTTTAGCAAAGATCAAGCAGTAAGTGCAAACTGACTCCATATGACTTCAATCGGTCTTGTGAGTGAGCTCCTAAGAGCCAAAGCCAGAGCAAGAATCTGCTTCTCGTACTCTCTTCAAGGCTGTTGCAGCTGGGGATGAGCATGAGCATGAGCAGACACTGTCCTGAAACTGCACAAAAGCAACGTCTTTACAAGATGCTGACATGCTGGGGAACAGTGGTAACAGAGTGATAATACAACTCACTCTGTTGCCAAAACACTGACAGAAAATGACATGAACGATTGAGTTTGCAATCATTCCTAACCGAGCACTCAAGTTTTTGAGCGATCCAATGCTCAAGCACACCTTTTGCTGCTTCTTCTGCTTCACAAGCCTCTCAAAGTCTTCTACAAGACTTTCAGAATATCGCACAGCAAGAATTTGACTTCAAGTAGCATTGACTTCTTAAAAAGCAGCAGATCTCCTTTATTAATAAGAATGTGCTTGGGGCATCTTCACACTGAGGTAGGTCTTTGCCTGAACGCAACTATCTCTTCCCTGAAGGCAATGGCAAAGATTGAAAATGTTCAGTGGTACTTCAGGCAATGGCAAGTTCAATCTCAAAAGGAGGTAGAGTAGGTCATTGCATAACTGGTCTGTGACAAGATGGCTGGTCACAAAAAGCTGCCTTTTGGCATACCCACTCATTGGAGCATTCAGAAAACAGAAAACAGAATGCAAACTGAACCGCCGTACCAGGCGGTCATAGGTTGTAGCCTACTAATTTCAATCTATGTGCATTTTACATCTGCATCAAGTGACCTTTCAATCTTTGGATGGCAGCGAGGATTTCTACGGGAGACTGCTGTCACCAACTCATCCAACCAATTCCCTTCAAAGCCTGAGACAAATGAGAAGAAGCTGAAAACTAGCCAGAAAGTAAGAATATTTCTGAGCTTAATGTGCTCACCTCTGCTGGCATTCTGGAGGTTCTTCCCAGGGTCATTAGCAAGCGGCTCTGGCTGACCCCTGGCATTCGGACTCCTTGGCGAAAATGGACTTCCTGCTGGAGTGTTTGGGGGGGCTTTTGGGAATGGGCTTGGAGCTTTTGATTGGATCTGGTCGATGATTGTCGGATTGTTGACAGGCGCATCAAAGTCATCTGGAAGCTTTCTCTTTAGACCTTTGCCTTTTGAAGTGGACGCTGCCAAAGACGCTTCAGGTCTCTGCGCCTCAGATCCCTCTGCGCCAACCTCCTCATCACGAGTCTCGCTTCCTGAGAGTGGGGGTTTCGGTGGAATCCAATTTGCCCCCTTGCTTCCACTCGAGGCTGGCTTGGCCCTGAAGAAATCCAAGTTCCGCTCTATCTTGTCTCTCCTCTGAGAATCCAGCTTGAATAGCTTTCCAACTCCTGCATCGCCGCTCTTAGGGCCATTCTTGCTACCAACTGCAGCACTTGCAGCTTGGCTTGACCGCAGGGCACGGCGCGTCGCCATTTCACAAACGATGGAGGGAAAGCTTTCTTTCAGCGCCGCTTCTAGGATGAATGTAGCAATGCTGCAGATGAATATGGCAATGCTGCAGAGTCATTTCGCTTGCAGCAGACGTGCGGAAGCAGAAGAAACCCTCCTCATCTTGTCGTGACTACGCTGTAAATGCAACCTGCAGGCAGCATTCATGCTCACCACCATGATCAAGATTCAAAGTGAGGAAAGCTGGAGAGCTCCTCCTTCAACTTGTCACTGGTGTGTTTAACTTTGACATATTGGCTCGTTCAGGAGTTCGAGCTATGGAGTGCAGTTCCGAAGCAGTGCCAGATCGCATGATCGTCTACATGATCGGTAGGTCTTGACACTGAATGGCATATGTCAAGGCCAGCACTGGCAGCAGGGGCAGCTTTTTAGAATTTCTTTTTTTTAAATTTGATTTTGCCGCCTGCATGCAACTAATAGCATGAACACAAGTGAACGATCACACTCGAGAGTCAAAGTCACGAAGTCACAGCCAAGAAAGAACGAGAGACCAGAGCCTCCACACTGTGGACCACAGAGCCTGAGGAAGCAGCAGCAGGCCTCAGCAGGTCCCTCATTGCCATTGATTTGACTCCTCATGCAGCAGCTGTCTGAGCTTCTCCGGTCTTCATCAAGGGTTGTTCGATTTTCCAATTTGTTGCACTGATGATTGAAAGCAACTGCACAGCGACCACAGCAAGTGCAACCGTTTAATCCTTCAAAGCCTGCAAGGTGCCATTTGAATGCGATGTTTGCCATCAGAAGCACTTCTCAACTCCAGCTGCTTTGGGTTCGCACAAGAGGTCTTCTGGCTGCGCTGATCAATGGTTAGGTCAACCTGCTGATGTGGACAAGAAAAAACTGAAGGGAGCTGCCGCTGCGGCTGGGGAAGCTGCAGCCAATGCCATCAGGGATGCTGCAAGAACGGGGGACGCACAGGCACCGGCAGAAGAAGAGCAGCAACGAGTTGAGCTGCCGGCAGACAGGGTTGAGAAGGAAGCCCAGGAAGGGTTTCCTGCCAGGCCATCTCATCAAGGCGATGAAGCGAGTGGTGCAAGAGAGCAATCATTTGCTGCTGGGCGTAGCTACTTTTCTGATCCAATCGGAGATCCAGAGTCCAGCAGATTCCCAGAGCTGGATGAGGGAACCCGCGAGACGCTCAAGCTAGTGGAGTTCATCCGACACTGTAGAAACAACGTTGCCAGCCTGCACAAGAAGATACTAAGAGTCTCATTGATCTGCTGTTCTTCAAAAACTTTGACTTGTCCAAGGTGAAAGTGCGTTCGCCTCAGGACATCAAGAAGTTCGAGGAGAAGGTGCTTTTCAGCCAGGATGATGTGAGCTTTTTATCCTCTTAATTGTTGATGTTTGACAGGCTTAGTCTGCACAAACTGTCACGAGATATGACGGTCGTTGAGAAGTGTCACATCTTGGATTGCAGTGGGGTTTGACAGAAAAAGTCAAGAGCGAGATACTGCTTTGAAATTCCTTGATTGCAGCTGGTCCGATCTTCAAGCCAGAAACCATGATGATTATGGTTTTTCATGCTTTTGTCATGCGGCTGTGTTGTGTCTTGTGCCAGTAGCTACAATATTGCAGATGCTTGTGGTACGAGTTCCAAATCTCAGTTGCATCTTTGAGCCAACCAGTGAACGGCGGCGACCATCAGAGATTGCAGCCAGGGTTTTGAGATTGTGAGTCGATCATGTTGATCTCAATTCAGATTCTTTCTGATGCATTGCTGAGTCAATCAATTGTGCGTTGTTGCAGGGCTGGACGACCATTGACTTGTCCAAAGAAGGAGACCCATATCCCATCTTGCTCCGAATGCGCAACCCAATTGAAATTCTGAAGGAGCTTCTTGCTTTTCCGGCAAACTCCGAAGGCTTTGCGTGTGGGCCACGCAGAACAGAAGATGCACAGGGAAGGAGGACCGTGAGCGATCCAGAGACTGCGACGTGGTGGGAAGAAGCGCAGGTAGGATTCAGGTTTTGCAGTCCTGTCGTCAATCGAAGTATTTTCTTTGACAATGATTGTCCAGCGAAGTTGTGCCACCTCCCCTTTAGAAGGCGCTTGGCACAGTCCAGTTTGCTGTTCGCAGATTTGAGCTCAGGCGTCTTCAGTATGCATCGGAACTTTCCTGAAGGTGGACTGCAACTTGCTTCCGGGGAACTCGTTGCTGGTTTGGAACAGGTTATGTCACATGGCTCTCAGTTTCTGTTCCCCATCACGGCCAGATCTGCAGGTTTTGAACTTTGCACTGGCCCCACCTGTGTATTGGTTGTGTAGCTGTGGGTCCCTCTTTCACTTGCTCCTCAAAGCTAGTCCCTGAGCTTTAAAGTACGTTTGATGTTTGTTGCAGCCCACATCGATGCAAAGTACCGTTGGGGTTCAATCATCGCAGCGCTCATCCTGTACAGCGACGCGACGACGCTGTCCAACGACATGCGTACGCATGGGTGGCCACTCGTGCTCAGCCTAGCCAACATTGCTGTGGAGCGCCGGAATGAAGAAGGGGGGCACGCGTTGGGGGCCATCTTTCCTATTCTGCACGCTGTCTCTGGTCATTCTGGTGAGCGGGGCCTCAAAACTTTGGTGGTGGAGGGTCAAGGAAGCAGCAAGCAAGCACTGATTGTCTTCGTCTCAAAAAGGACATGCCCTGCTTCAATCGCAGGAATGTTAACCAGATGCACTAGACTCGGGACTTCACGAAAGAACATGCATTGTAAAGTTGAATCGAACTCTATAATGACTTGGTCTATGTTGCAGGTTTTGAGCCCAACTCCCCTGAGTTCACTCTGCGGGGGCTGCAAGTGTTTCAACAATGCCTGGGAAGGTTCTTGCAGCCACTCAAGGACGCTAGCTTCGAGTGAGTCGACCTGATATGCTCTGACGGTAGCATGACAGCTCTTTCCATGTTTATTGGCATTCCACCTTTCTTCTCAGTGATCCCAATGTCCATAGGCGTTGTTTTGAGCAGATATGCGGTGTACTAAGAGGATCATTCTGAACATAATGCCGGATAATTGAGTGAGTTTAGGCTGGTTGCTCTTGGGCTTAGGAGAATGTCGATCGTGACCTGAGAGCACTTTATCCATGGTTTCTCGTTATGCAGTTTTAACCCAGATTCAAGCTCACTTCTTCTCATTATTTTGCAGCGGGTTCGTGGCCGAGGATCCTGACGGAGGTGACAAGTTCTTCTACCCGTTGCTATATGCCTACATCTGTGATCATCCCGAGGGATGCAAGGTAAGCCAGGCAGTCGTCCCGGCTAAGAGGAATGCGGGTGGAATTTCCTATGCTCTCAAACGTTGGGGTTCCAGTTCCATTGCACCAATGTGAATTCCGACCGCTTGATGACCCGTGCGAAGCTCGTCCATACTTCCAGCTCGTTTGCTTGAGTTCCATGTGGTCAGGCTCGAAGGGGATGTACGCCAAGTGGGTTTTGAGGTTTCCAAGGGCCATTAGAGACTCGAACAATGTCGGGAACCGAAGTCGAACACCAGTTTAAGCCTCCAATCGTGAGAGACAGCCGCCATATTCAAGTTTACCTTGTGTGCAGGTGACGTGTACAAAGGACGGCAATCAAACAAATGCGCCATGCAGCATTTGCATGTGCCCTGCCAACGAGTTGCACGAGGTGGGTCAGCGCTACTATTACCGCACACCGGAGGGGATGCGGTGGGGCGTGAACCAGATTGTCAACGCTAAAAAGTCCAAAGACAAGGAGCAATGGGAAAAGGGTCTGTCCCTCCACCCTGTTGAGGTAAGCCCTGTCTCCGCTGACTTTATGCGAAACGTTTGTACTTCGTACGCAAGTGCTCATATCACGGTCAGGTGCGAAAGCCGTGGCTCTGATAATATAAATTGAAGTCACCCAGGACGGTACTTATGGCATGGCAGTGGGCTTGAGACGAACGGTCACGGACTCCTGCGGTTTTGCTTTGAGAGGACCCTCGGTGTCTGTACGACAAATCACGAAGCGGTTTGGGATCTGGTCTAGAAGCTTCACTGCTTCCTCACGAGACCAGCAATTATCACTCTTTCGTGCAGTGTGCGCTCTGGGGATTCAACGGGGGGGACACAGAGTGGGGCAATCCGTACCGAGCCGTTCTGGTTGACATGATGCACCAGACCGATCTGGTGTAACGATTACGACTGGTTAAGCCTAACCTCGTTCTCGACAGCATTTCGTTGACCGCAAGTTAGCGAAACGGCGGTGGTTACGTCTTAACGACGC
>DF237646.1:1259-37708 GCA_000708835.1 Klebsormidium nitens | reverse complement strand
GGACTCCGAACTTCCGAAGTCCAGAGCTGAATTGCCGGTCAACGGCCGAACTTAAACTTCCGACATGCAAGGTTGACCCTGAGCCGTTTGTGCGCGGCGGCGCGCGGGCGCTCACTGCTCAAAGGGTATTCGACCCTAGCTGAAGGATTCCAACTTTTCTTGTGGATCTTTTCATGCCGCTTTTCCTGTGATAACGGCCAGAAAAGGCAAGAAAAGACCGATTATCCGCACTGGGCTGTACGCTGCCCATTGGTCTTTTCTGGCCGGCCTGACAGTCCTGATCCGGCGGCTAACGATGGCTTTGATTTAGGCTTCGGACGGCTGCGATGAGTGCGATGACATCCACAGTCGGCCATACGCGGACAGTGAGTTGCATAAGCTATGCATCGCACAAGCTAGAACCGGCAAGGGAAGCCGCCACGGGGCCGCCACAAGAAAAAGTTCTTCTTGCGGCCAGAATGGACAGAATCGGCGAGAATTCGCAAGAAACCCGCGACAAGAGAAGAGAAGAGAACAGATCGGCCGAAAAATCGTAGGTGCGAGTACCCTATCAGTCACTGAGTATGAAGCAGCAATAGCTAGTACCATAATATTATAATATGCAGGCATGCTAACCTTCAATCATGCATCTGAAACCCCTATGAAACTTCTCGACTTATCGACTTATCGGCACGAGATTTCCGTTCTGCCTTCATGTTCTCAAATGATGAACCCAGCGCCTATTCGTTGAAGAGAGCAAGGAAGATGGGGTCGATTGCAATGATGCCAGAGTGCGAGCGTGATCGATGCCGTCTGATGCCGTCCGATCCTAAAGATTGGGTTTCCCCAGATCACTCCTACATCTTGCCCCTGTCATTGGTCCGACTGTGGATCATTAGGGCGGGCTCAAAGCCTCCCGGCCATTCAGACATGTTCACACTCAATTCTGGTCGGATCTCTAGTCCTCTAGCTCAGCTCTTACTATCTATACTCAAAACTTAAAACTTGAACACCCCGGCCTTCAACATGTCGAAAACCAGAAAGGGGGAGACTTGTGCAATTGTGATCCTGGCATGTGATCATATTGACGTACGGTCTGCCGTTTTGAAAAAGGCGAACATCTAGGCGGCTGCAAGCGCGCCGCCATACTGCAGGCTTGCCGGTTGACAACCCGGACATTGAAGCCATACAGCTAGCGCCTGCGCTGCGTCCGACCATCACGGCCATTGCTCTATTAAGAATACTGATAGATGATATTGCCATGACGCACACTATTGCAATCGATATCACGTACCTACACAACGTCGATCATGCGTGCTCGGCAACTCGAGTTGATCAGCCTGAGTATTGGTGCGGCAGTACTGCATGTACTGAGCTTGTGACTCTCAACGGCTGGAGACGTCGGAGCCTAGCTGTCGATCATTGACTCCAAAATTACCCGGCATGCATGAGCCCCGCGACATTAGCCTGGATATCATTTGAGATTTATTGTCGGCAGTGATCGACCGCGGCATCTATAAGCTTCCAGATTTTGGTAGTAACAAATTGCGCAACGCGACATCCTCTTAACTTGATCGAGTGACGGGTGACTGCGCGCACGCGATGTATTTCTAAGTTACCGTCACCTCCAGTAATATGTCTAACAAGTTCAAGTTTGATGCAATAGTCCATTGAATTTCAGGCTTTAATTCGGATCTGTATGATCATTGGGTGAACAAAAACAGCTAGGCCTGTAAAATGTCATGCACTTCGAATTGAGGCCATTTCTCAAATAACATTCGCACCGCTTTTCAGCTTACATTGATCGATACGTGTTCAAAACGCGCGCAGGCTCGATGTATGCCTTTGTTCTGCTGCCTCTCAGCTACTCGTGCAAGCAAATTATTCAAGCTGACAGTCTAGTTGGTCCTAGCTAGCGTGCGGCACTGCGGGCCCAGCTTCAATCCGGAATTCTACTCGAATTCAATCAGAATGTTTTCAAACGTCACAGGAGGTGGACTTGAGGGCTGCACTTGCTCCCCATTCTCGTCAACTGCCACTGGCACCAGCACGACGGTCAACGTACTCGCATCCACTATACCCAGATTCATCACGTTCCTGTTGATACAGAATCTAACGTTCTCAAGCATACACGCGGCCGAGTCCATGCTGCTCATTACCCCCGCCGGTGTTGACGGCGTCGACGTTTGCTGCTCATGAGCGGCCGACCCCGGGCGGTCGTAGGTGTTCCCAACACTGCTCCCGTCTTTCTGACTCCCCACGTATGACTGATACGAAGGAACTTCGTCGAAGGGGGCGCTTCCGCCTTTAGGGGCGAAATTAGACGGGGCAGAGTTTGACGAGTAGGCTTGGCCGAAACCCTGTTTACCCGAATTGGCACCGCTGCCTTGATAACCCGGCTGATAGCTTAACCGGTTGCCTGACTGGACGCCGGGCTGAACAACGGTTTCAAAGCCAGGCTGGTAACCCGCTTGGTAACCGGACTGATAACTTAATTGACCGAGTGCCTGATTACCCAGCTGGAAACCCGGCTGATAACCCGGCTGGTAGATCTGCTGGTTAACCTGCCCATAAGCAGACTGGTAACCCTGCCCGTAACCCGGCTGATAACCCGCTTGGTAACCGCTGGGCAAGTTTCCGTAACCAGTCTGATAACCGGGGACGGACTGACCATAGGTCTGCGGATAGGCAGGATTCGCAGTCTGCTGGTAACCGACGGTTTGCGGCTGGTAACCCACTGTCTGCGGTCGATAACCACCAACCTGCGCCAGATAACCGCCGGCCTGAGAACCGTAGTTCGCTTGAGCATAACCAGCTGCATAACCCTGGGGCAAACCGGCTGCTTGCTCCAGATATCCTGACCAAGAAACCCCGGCTTGACTGAGGGTGGTCTGGTATGGTTGCTGTGAACCCCCTGCCTGGGAATACGCAGCCTGCAGAAGAAAAGAGAAAATAGGCTCACGTCAAACGCCCATCATCGATGCAGGGTACTTTCTGGGTGTCTGGACTCACGAGATTTCCATTTACAACGCAGCGAGCGACAAGCAATTAAGCCATCATCCAAACAGGTTTCTTGTTTAGGTCGCGGTCTCTTTCATCAATTCGACGACGTCTTACTCAGTAGAATGGGCCCCAGCTTTCTGCATCTCTAAGAGCCTTCAGTAAAATCAGCGCACCGTTCGCACGTCGAACCGGTGGCAATAATCCATCACAATTGCGGGCCATTTTACGACACAGAATATACTACGGAAGAGGTGTAACATGGATCAAGACGGAAGCCTATTGCTACTTTCGAGATTTTGGAGACAGCACAAATCAAGGCCACTCAACAACTATAACCGTTAGAGAAGACTTGCGATCAATAGCCTGATGACATACAAGCAATCACGAAGAGGGGACAACTCGAATGGTTCTCAAAATACTCAGCTTTTTCTTAAAAACAATTTGATATTTTAACCGCCTCCTTACCTGCACCCCAAGCAGCCGTCTTCGCCGCATGCCGCCCATCCCACCGTCCAACATTCCGCTTCCGTCGATTCCGTCCGTTCCGGTGCCGCCCATAGGCATCATCGGAACGTGGACGTACTGGCCGACGTACCAGCGGGAAACGCGGCTGTCGTCAGGGTAAACGCGGGCAGTGGCCTGCGTGGAAAGTGTTGGGGTTAGCTTCGCGATTAAGAAAGAGCTTTGGCATTGATAAATATCGCTCGGGGGATCAGATTCACGACGAAGAGCAGAGTAAAAGCAGGACATTGATTGAATATCAGCGGATTGAATGAAAAAGATCGTTGAACTGCGGATTGCCGGTGAAGATGCGGTCTTAGAATGTTTGACAATTCAGAACGTGGCACTTTAGAATAGGCGAAGCAAGTCATACACTGATCTTCATGTGTACTCTCCTCCAACTCTTTCACAGTTCTGCACGCTGTTTCCAGCAACGACTGTCATCTACGCTGCTCGCTTCAGCCATCAAAAACCTTGAAAGGCGTGCGAAACGGAACGTGCTCATCACTTGTCTGGTTTGATTCATTTGCACTTCTCCCACGTGGCCAGACCATGTGATTCTGAAAAGAGCTCCAAGGTTGCTGGGACCTTGCGATGATTCGCCTCAGACGTTTTCTCTTACTTGCGGAAGTTCCAGATACACCTGGAACGTCACGTTCGTGTTGACCGGGACGCATAACCCCTGGATAACCAGCACCTCCACCACCCCGGACGTGTCGTTAACCACCGGGTTGACCGCGCCCGGTTTGGGGGACGCCGCAGGTTTCCTCCCCTCCTTTTTGGGAGGCCGTCGCGGCCGGTTGATGTTCGTGACACACGGACCAGTGGTGAAAGGGACGTAATTACGCCCAGGGGATTGCCCCGGGAGAGGGGTGACCGGTGCCGGGGGGGTGTTTGCGAGAACTTGGATGGGGTCGTAGTTGTCTTCCCGGTTGCGCCGGCGACGGCTGGTGGGCTGCCCTGGAGAGTCGTCCCGGTTGGAGTTTCCCTGTGTGGGAAAGGAGCCTTTAGAGGACGGGGCAAATGCGCGGAGTGGCTCTGATTAGAGATGAACGGAGGAACGGAACGGAGGAGGAACGGAGGTTTCATCTGGCAATCTGATAACCTCTATGCTAGGTTCCCGGGGGCTCACTGCAGGAGCTTCAGGAGTTGATCCCGTCAACCAATACGCGTGCATTATGCAAAAAGATGCCAAACAGACTCTTTGAAAGGGTTATACGCCAAGCCAAACAGCCTTTGGAGGAAGAAAGAGATCGGGATCAGAAAAGACTGAAGGGCCCACACCCGCTTTGGATGGACACTCTCGAAAACAGTAAGCATGTCCACAAGCCGAACTCGGCCTGAACTGGTACATGCAAACCACTACAAGGAGACTTTCATACAAGAAAATGCTGAGCGGTACAAACCACTTCCCAACCAGCTACTTTGAGCCTTCATTAAGGAGGAAATAAGGACTTGACGATAAAGATTTTGATATTGATGTTTCGGACAGGTGTCCACGAATTCGTAGCTCACCTGGGCGAGCAGTCGCCTGCCACGTCGCCCCCAAAAGTCACCGTTTCCTCTTTCATTGCCCTCGTCGTTTGCCTCTCCTAACTGCTGGGACCCATCATAAGCACTCTGCCAATAACCCTGATTTGACGCCCCAGCCGTGCTAACCGCTGGGTAACTCCCAAAAGGATAGTATGCCTGGTTTTGCCCTTGGTTGCCGAAACCTTGGTACGGATTTGTGTAAGCCGCCCCGTAACCAGAATTCCCGTACCCTGTGTTTCCGTAACTTCCGTAACCCTGTTCCGCTGGTTTATAAGGAACACCGTACTGCTGCGAGTAATGGGCGCTCAAAAGCGAGACCAGCCAGTCTCGGTAAGCGTTTGCCGGCAAGGGGGAAGGTTTTGGGGTGGACGAGGGGGAGGGTTTAGGGGTTGGATACTGCCGCGGGCTTGAGGAGGGTCTGGCGCTAACCGAGGGTTTGGCGCTAACCGAGGGTTTAGGGCTAACCGAAGCTCGGGGACTTATGGAGGGGGCGGGGCTTCGAGAGGCAACTGCGCTAGCACTGGGCGCCGGAGTTTGCGAGTTTGAGGGGCGTGGACTGGGAGAAGCGCTGGGGTTAGGGGAGCGGCTAGGGTTAGGGGAGGAGTTAGCCGAAACCGAGGGGTGCGGAGATACGGAAGGGGGAGGTGCTGATGAAGCGCTAGGGGAAGGGGAAATGAAAGGCGCAGCTGATGGAGAGGGAATGTTAGACGGGGATGGAACAGGAGAACTTGAAGGGGATGGTGTCGAAGAAGAAGAAGGAGGGAGCGAGGGGGAGGGGTTTGGAGACGGGGAGACCGGGGGGCTGAATTTTGGTGACGCAGAGTGTGACGGAAGGGGAGAGCTTGACTGCGCGGGTGAGGACGAAGCAACTGGCGAGGGCGAATTAGATGGGAAGGGAGAGTTGAAGGGGGACGGGGTGGCGGAGATTGAAGGGTATGGAGAAAGGGAGATTGCCGGGGAAGTAGATACCGAGGGGCTTGGAAGAGGTGAGCCTGAGGGAGATGGAACCGGCAACTGTGACGGAGAGGTTGAGGGAACTGGGGAAGGAGAAGTGGAAGGATTGGGCGAGTTAGAAGGCGAGGGAACGGGTGAAGACGAAGGAGCTAG
The DNA here is from genome assembly GCA_000708835.1 of Klebsormidium nitens. Taxonomy (NCBI): domain Eukaryota; kingdom Viridiplantae; phylum Streptophyta; class Klebsormidiophyceae; order Klebsormidiales; family Klebsormidiaceae; genus Klebsormidium; species Klebsormidium nitens. Next base: position 31,585 of record DF237646.1, on the reverse strand, counting down.
GGAAAGCGAGGGGGCGGGAGAACTAGATGTGGAGGGAAGAGGGGAGTTGGAAGTTGCAGGCGAAGCAGAGGCGATTGGTGAGGGGGAGTTTGACGGAGGCAGAGAGTTCGAAGGAGCTGGGGAAACCGAGGGCGCGGGAGAACTAGATGTGGAAGGAAAAGGTGAAGTCGAGGGCGATGGAAGGGGGGAGTTGGAAGCCGCAGGCGAAGGAGAGGCAATTGGCGAGGGGGAGTTTGAGGGAGGCACAGAGTTGGAGGGAGACGGGGCTGAAGACGACGACGGAGTAGGGGAGATCGAGGGCGCCGGAGACGTGAATGTGGAAGGGAAAGGTGAATTTGAAGGAGATGGAAGAGGGGAGTTGGAAGCCGCAGGCGAAGCTGAGGCAATTGGTGAGGGGGAGTTCGAAGAAGCGGGAGAGCTTGAGGGAGATGGTTCAGAAGACGACGAAGGAGATGGAGAGACCGAGGTCGTTGGAGAACTAGATGCGGATGGAAGGGGTGAGGGAAGAGGAGAGAAGGACGGTTCGGGTGAAGCGGAGACAGCTGGTGAGATGGACGGAGTAGCGGAGTTTGAAGGGGATGGGGAGGCCGAGGGCGCTGGAGAACTAGATGTGGAGGGCAGGGGCGAATTCGGGGCAGAGGGAAGAGGAGAGGAGGACGGCTCGAGGGAAGCGAAGATTGAAGGTGATTTGGAAAGTGAAGGATTGGCAGAATGTGAAGGGGAGGGAGTTGCGGACGATGACGGAGTTGGTGAAGGCGAAGCAGAGGCGCTAGGGCTGGGGTTTGCGGAGCTCGAGGCTGCTGGTGAGGGGGAGGGAACGAGAGATGGGGAGGGAATCGGAGAAGGGGAGGGGTTGGATGACTTGGAAGGAGATGGTATCGGAGATGCCGAAGCGGCCGGCGAGTTCGAGGGGGCGGGAGAAGTAGAGGCTGACGGTGCGAGTGACGGTGACGGAGACACGAGCCGTGACGGGGAAGGTGACGGAAGAGGTGACTGTGAAGCGGACGGCGCCGGCGAGCCGGACGGTGACGGGGCGGCAGATTGCGACGGCACCGGTGACTTGGAGGGCGACGGTGTGGGTGACGAGGAGGGAGACGGGGACGGTAACGGTGATGCCGAGGGGGACGGTAATGGTGACGGCGAGAGTGACGGTGCGGCGGACGGTGACGGTGAGGGTGACGGAGTGGCTGCGTAGTACCAGTCGTTTGGGACGGCTTCGTACGTGACCCCCATGGACTGCTCCAGGTTCGCCGCGTCTTTCACCGACACTCTGCACGGCTTTGGCGCAGGACGCTCAGACTGGTGCCGGCGAAAAGTGAGTGCCGGTGTGTGTAAGTGCTTTGGGTGCTCGTGCGCGCAGAATTATCGTGCTTAGGCGTTGGCGTTTCAGCTCAAGAGCGTAGAAGGAGCTTTTCAACACAAGAAAGACAAACCGCTGTCTGGAACAAGCTCAATCTGCGGGGAACTAGAATCGCAGCCAGCTTTTGACCTGGCCCGTCAATTAAAAAGCCGGGAAGGCTTCCCCCTGATCGATGGAATCGCCGTTCTGAGAAACTATCTGCTCGAATTCTGGACTGTATGGATCGAACGCTCGGAACGATGTTCTATCAACTGATCGTCTGGAACTAAACTGAGAAGACTCGAGAAGGAAGTGCAGCTCAGAGCTCTTCGAAAGTATCGATTCTCCAACAAATGGAGGGTACCAAAACATGGTACTGGATCTCCTCCAATCCTCATCCGCCCTCGAGAAATAAAGCGCAAATTTTATCCATCATCTTCAACCACTTGTCAAAAGCCCAGAAATGGAAATAGGTCGAAGTACTGAAAACCACTAGCACAACACGCATCCAATTGTCTACATCCGGAACCTGGTGCTCAACAGGAGACGAGCCTTCAAACTGGATTGGGCGTCCTCGGTCAGGATCGCAGTGCGCGAGTTGGTCTACTCGATGCTCGTCGCGTTCACGCAGAGATCATAATCAACCGCGGGCTGTTTTTGATTACCACACGAAAGGAAAAACAACTTCGCGTTTGCGAAACAAACTTTTTGGACTCTAACCTGAGACAGACTTACATGGTCAGCTGTGCGTTCTCGTCGTAGAACGCAAACTGCGAGTTAAGCCAGTCGGCGCTCGTCGGATTCGCGCGCGGGTTGCCGTTCGCGGCGGGGGGCAGCTGGGGCCAGAGCCACCATAGCCTATCGATGTTCAGGTGGTGCGCGTAGAAGAGGGCGTCTTTCCCGGCAGAGGACAGAGACCCCATGTCGATGTAAGGGCTCGACTGCAGGCCGGTTGCCACGTGGACTGCTCCGTGTACTCCCAACTCCACGGAACCCCCTGAAAGTAAGAATTTCAAAGGCTTCGCTAGAGCTGAAAATCAAGATATATAAGCTAACTTTTCCAGGGGTTCCATATCTATGACGAATTAAGTCAAGGCCGGTCGCCGCATACTCTCAACTCGACAGGACCCTCTGACAAAAGTGAGTCCGGAAAGTCTGATCAGCGGCTGGATCTGAAAAACCGCGGCACGTCCCTCCGCAAAAGGGAACCTGTAATTGATGCGTGCTGAGAGAGTATTGGATAGGGCGTCCGATAGGACCTCGTTAGGACGCCGGACGTGGCACACAGAAAGCGACGTTGGCTTCCCGACCTCACGAGCTCCCTCAAAGTTGGGCGTAGGGTAGTTCGAGGAAAGATCCTGTTCTCATTTTGCCGACGCTCGCGAGCAGGCCTGATCAAGAATGCAAGGAGCGATTGTGGAATCAAGTCAGTTCGGTTGGTAAACCAGATCAAGACGAAAGGTCAGAACGTTGAGCCTGGACCTGCTTGGAGAGCTTACAGATTGATACTGTAAGAAGGACCCGAATGTTCAGCACTGCATTCTCGATACCATGTTGTCGGCGTTGATTCATCAATATTGTGCGACCAATGTATATGTGAATGAGAGTCGCTAACATGGAGTTTTGAGACGGACAAAGAGGACAAAACTGTTTGAGGGAGATTGAACATAGGACCATACACGAAAGACGTCGGTTTCGAGCAACAAGCCTGACCCTGCCAGTTCCCAGCTTTTATAAAGGTTGCGAATGCAGTGTGCTTTTTTCCTTGCACGACGAACATTTGAAAAAGGTCAATGAAGCCAATGGTCCTTTCGAATAACAACGAAACAACGAAAAAGAGAGAGATCTTCACACGCAGGACTTTTCAACATACCGACTGACCTGCCGCTGCGGTCTTGAAGAAGGATAGATAGCCGAAACGGAGTCTCTAACGACTGCGGCCGCGGAGTCCACAAGAAGAAAGAAGGCACAGAAGATTTACCAACTAACCTGCACTTCCGGTCCCAGGGGGTTTGCCAAGGAAGAGCGATGTCGTCTGCGCGTCTAGCATCGCGGACTGCATCTGGGGGATGCTGCATGAGCTGGTGATCTGCACGTACCAAAAACTCAAGCCGTTTGATTGGCGGAATAATTGCCACCAGACGACCCTATTGCGCAATGAGGACGAATCAAGAATAGGCCTAAGGTCCAGACAGAAGGGCATGTCAAAGGAGGTAGTGTTATCGTTCTGAAGAAGAGAATCCACCACGGAGAGCTGAAGCACGAAAGCTGCAAAGCCTGCCTTGATATTAGGCGACCTGGTTCGAGGCACAGTTCAGTGCTGAGAGCTCGCAGGACTGATTGAGAAAACAGCGGGATCATGAAACGCCAACCACAATTTCAGGAAAACGTTGCGAGAAATCTGCGACAAGAAGCTGACTGCTCCACTTGATACGAATAGGTGCACATTCCGGCTGCCTCAAGAAGAGGCCTCCGATGTCCTCTCAACTGCTGTCAACCTGTACTCAAACAAGATCAGAAGTTTCTCAACAGCAATTCGTACCTGACTCATGAGGCTGTTGAGATTGTTCCGATTTGCATTGTAGATCGGACTGCTCTTGTCCAGAAACGCCGCCGGGATGGCCCGCCCTGCAGCGCTGTCCCAGTTCCAGAACGGCAGTGTGAATGTGGGGTCCCCAATCAGTTGCCCCAGGATGCGCTCGTGGAAGTAAAGGTACCACCTGAAAAGTATTCGAACTTGTCTGGTCAAAAGGTTTTTAAACATTACGTCCCTGTCTAAAAACGGCAGTGTGGGGTGCCCGAACCGCTGCTCCAGGATGCGCTCGTGGAAGTACAGATACCACCTGGAGAATATTCACACTGGTCAATCAGAGCTTTTTCACACTCATCCAATCGATATGACATCCCTATCTGAAGTGACAGTGTGAATGCGGGGTCTCCAATCAGCTGCCCCAGGATGCGCTCGTGAAAGTACAGGTACCACCTGGAGAATATTCACACCAGTTGATCAGAGGATTATCACACTGAGCCAATCGAACATACATCCCCGCCTAAAGCGGCAGCGTGAATGTGGGGTCTCCAATCAGCTGCCCCAGGATCTGCTCATTCAGTACAGGCACCACCTGGAGAGACTTCACACATTCATCCGACTGAGATCTTTGCACACCGTTTCAATCCACCACATTGTCCCAATACCACAACGCCAGTGTGAATAACCTGGAGTATCCTTCAGCTGCCGAAGGATCCGCTTTTGGAAATAAAGGACCGTCCGAAGATTCTTCATACTGCACTGCTCGAAGCGGCTTCACCTCGCCATTATCGAAGAATATGTTCCTTTCAGAGAATCAGTAAAATTACTGTGGTTCCCCGCTGAGCTGCCCAAGGATTACTGAGTAAATAATCAATCAGATGGAGAGTTTTCTCGCCGCTGCGGTCGGTCTCTCATGTCAGTGATGCAGAAATCCAATCTGCAACCAGACTAGTTGCAATGCTCTTGACTGTCTGATAACTTGCATCCATACTGCAGTGCAAACTTGGGGTCTCCACTTGAAGCTTCCAAGGAGCCTGCTTGTCGCCTAAAGGCAGGTGTGGTATTTGCAGAGTGTGCGCTGCACTTGCAGTATGCGCTTGCTATTTGAACAAGCCTCTCGGAAGGCCAGGACTGGCATAGCCCTCAAGCATTTGCACAGCAAATCAGCACTTGTCCACACACGCAGGTATATGCGCGCCTCAGGAAATAAACTCGGTTTGGAACAATCGAAATCAGGTAAAAGATGCACTTGCACGATGAATGCCTGAAGAAGGTGCGCCAAAGCAGCATTCGGATCTGGAGCTTCAACTTCAGTAAAGGCAAGACGAAATGCAGGTAGCTAGGACATAAAGAAAGACTGCATCGATTGGTCACTACCTTGGTACAGGCAGACTCTAGAGAAGGGAGCAGGCACATCGTTGTACAGCTGATCAACGCCAAGAAAGGCAACTCCCGATTGTGGAAGGGGGCATTGGAGCAAGGAAGCATAGACAAGAAAAGAAGATTAATCATTTCTTCCGGAGGAAACAGGACTGAGACAACTCACCGATGCCAAGGGAAGAACAACCATGTGCGATGTATGTCCATCCCGTACGTGTTCGAGCAATAAGCGCAGTGCACATTGGCCTGTTGGAGCCACCCCCGGGGATCGCTCGCATTGCTCGCTTGCAGCTCTCTCAACTTCTGGTAAGCTAGCTTGTACTTGCTGACATATGCGGGGTCACTAAATGCTGTCTGAAACGAGAGGCGTGTTCTGACAGGGCCACTCTGTAGTTGCGGGGACCAGAGCTTTGGTGACTGCTTGGGAGGACAGCAGCTCCCAGTGCAGGAGAAGACATTGGGGGCGGAGACTGGCGCGGCGGCGACTCCCGTAACCCTAAACCCCTGCAGAGGCCTAAACCGTGCTTGCAGATCACCCTGAGATCCCAGTGCAGGTTCAGGGTGAAAGAGCCAGTTGCAAGTGTCCAGCAGGGAGTTTGTAAGGAGGATCAGGAGCGCCACCCTTTGCAGCAATGCAGTCGAATAACAGCGGCTGCCATTGCTTCGGCCGACCGCCATGTTGGAATCTGCCTAACAGCCTCTCATCCAACTGAAGCCAAGTCCTTCTGTTTCATTCATGGCACCGCTCTTAATGTGCAACCTTGTCATTCGAATGCAGGTGCTCTGACCTTCACAGCCCTGCACAATGCTGCGCGCAAAAGAGCCCCAAGAGGGATCATCCAACCCAAACAGAATATGCAGCAAAGCATCAGTCCTCATTCCGTATGCTTTGACGAAGGGGCGCGCGAATTGCTGCTCGTGGAGCTGTTGAAAAGAGTTTAGAGATGCATATTCCTTGTCAACTTTGCATCAATGCATGATGCATCGTGCATGCAGTGCAAGCCTCCACACTGTATGCAATGCACTTGTTTGACGAATTTCACCCGTCCAATGCTCGGCAAAGCTCAAGATGCACGGTTCAGATTGCAGTTACAAACGAGCAACCTATCAAGAAACGGTTGGATCGGTGCAATGCCCCTCGATCGTACGTTAGCTATGTAACACTGTGCAGTGGGAAGCCCCGAGTCGGTCATCAACAATGATGCCGGCCGGCATGTGATGTGCAGGGTAGCGTCTAGCGTCTTCACCACTCATTCGCCTGGTGAAATTCTGCTTAGATAAATGAGGGGGCTCATGAGGTGACTCACTCAGCTGGTGGATCTTGGTACGTTGCTTGGAAAAGCGCCACGTTATGAAAGTACCCTACGATGAACCGTCCAGACTATGTTAGGTTGAGACGACTGCAACAGTTTGCCCTGCTGCATTAGAGCCTGCCCACGAAAAAGATCGCTGTAAACATAAAATTGACATTAATAACGCATATTGATTTGGAAATCAGGGTACAGGGAAGCATTGCTTGGCATTGTACAATGCTGCAGCTATTAGTAGCCTCTGCGTTATCTAGTTTGTTCTGCTATTCTGCAACAGAAGGGCATAAGCCACGTCATGAACCTCGGAGGGAACACACTGCGTGCACAGGGTACCCGCTCTGAAAGAAGAAAGAAACTTGCAGGAGACTCTGTCAATGGTGAACTGATACCAGTCAGACAGTAGTGACCATTTTAATAACCAGTGTGGGATGTTGCCTTGGCAGCAACTCTTGATTAGTTTTCAATTCCAACAGACATAGTCCTGCGCCTGATGCGCGCTACACTACTGCAAAGGAATTAGGCTGCCGATTCTCTGTTAACGAGTCAGATTAAACTCAACTTTGTAGTCCACTTCTTGCAACCGCATCGGGGCCTCGGGCCGGTGGCTGAAAGCTCCTTGGTTCCGAACGTACTAAGCGGGGCAAGAGTAAGGGGTTTCTGTTCCGAGCAAGAGTGTAAGCAAGCCAGCATTGAGAACAACAAATTTCCAGTACTCGTAGGTGGGCTACTTGCAGTACTGGAATAAAGAAAGCGGCGGGCGCTTAGACAAGTGTTCAAAATGGCTATCGGGCCTCCTCTTATTGGGAAAGGAGTGAACCCACCAATCGACACCATGCACAAGGGAGTGCGTCAGGTTAGCTTCTTGACCAGAAATCAACCACTTTTGTTGGCTTCAAGTTGAGTGAACACCTTTGAATTTTCTGTTTACCGGAGCTGTATGGGGCTCATCAAGCATTTCCAGGATTTGACGCTGTTGAGGAAAGAGCTTCTGATACTGATCCTATAGCACTTCTAGATTCTGCGCGGCACGTTCTCTCGTATGGGACCGCTAGGCTGCCCCCAGTTGCATACTCCTCACAGCTGAGTGACGCTGGCAGAAGGACCACGAAGTCATTGATAAGCTGCCAACGGCAACAGTGGCTTCCGGTTGACAATGCTAAGTGCCAAAGTGTTCAGAGGCTTAAGCGGCCGAGCTCTTGTCCAAACCTTAACTCGTGGAATCACAAACTCTTTTCAGGGGGTCAACAAGAGCACAAAGTCCGGGCCGGTCAGACATCAGCATCCCAGGCTATACGGGATTCTGCCCAGCCTTTGCCGTTCTGTAAAAAGCCTAGAAATCTGATCAAAAAGTGGCTCAACTAAAGTCGTGAAATTACATGTTATGGTCAGGGGGGTAACAAGAGCACCAAGTCCTTCCGGTCAGACATCGGCATCCCCGGGTATACGGGCTTCTGTCCCGCCTTTGCCGCGCTGCCCCCCCCAACGAAGGGAAGCACGGAGCGACTCGAGAAGAGCCCGGACTGTGCCACTTTTGAGAGGCTGGCCACAGCGACGGTGGGGGATCACCGGACATCGCACTACAGAGACACGGTGAGCTGGTCTCTTCGAGTTTTTGAGAACGTTTCTTAGGTCACTAAACGGAGCCAACAGAAAAAGGCCTTTATGCAACATCCGTCTGGCTATCTCAGGTGGCGACCTCGATCATGGCTGCGAGCTCCCATCGATTTAGATGTGCTCATGAAAGCTCTTGAGGCGTTCGGCATGCTAGAACCAGTCCAAACGAATTGATTGTCTGAACTCCCGCCGGATCTTTCTTCGCCGTGTTTCATGACGTCGTTTAAAAGTTTCCCTTAAAAGAAACAGAGCAGAAGGGGCTCTAAGTGGGCGGTGGATATTACGTCGGAATGTTTGAATTAGTTTCCAAGGTCAACACTTCGAGTGCGTCACGTTCATGACGAGGGTATAAAGGAACCTCCTAGTTTTTGACTGAGCTTGGTTGGTGCAGATGCGGCCCCCCCGACCCGCTTTGTATGAAAAAGCGCGTAAGACGCTCCAGGAGACGGCGCGTCTGAGGGAGACAGCTGTCAATGTCCAACCGGGGGGGTACGCAAACCAGGCGTCAGTCTACAGGTGAGCCTCCCCCCTCCAAGAAAGCGGCGCTATCGACCTTTTGCGCATCTGCTCCATGTGGATCAGTTCGAAGTATTCCCTATCCTTTCGTTCGCAGGATTATGAGTTGCAGAAGCCACCGACGCGGGAAATCTCACATATGCGAGTCGCAAAAGCGTGCCCGTTCACTTCAATTTCTCAGGACAGCTTAAGTTGGACGTGCGTTCACCTTGCTGTTCAATTGTAACACTGGAGTCCTTTTGAATTTTCCTAACTGTGTCGATAGTTGTGTGTTGATTGCAGGACTATGATCGGTCGAGGCTCGACGTGCAGTGCGGACGTCACTAGCTGTACCCAATCGAGACCCGAGAACCAGGAGCAAACCTCCCTCGTCTACAGTACCACGTACAGCAGAATGCCACTGCACAACGGCACGCTGAGAAACGTATGCCTGTCAAATTAGGGCCCGGTGATCCCGCTGAACGGTTGGCGTGTGCAGAACCTATGGGTGTTGTGAACATTCATGTTTCTCTGCGAGCACGTCTTCGTTCGAGTAATCAGCCAGCATTTATCGTGCTCTCAGAAAGCGAACTGCGTGACCGGAAAGCACTGCTTCGTTCGCTAACATCTAGAACTCCGAACTGATGCGCTCAGGACGGAGAGCGCATCAGGACCGGAACCGGAACCGCCTCGTTCCGCCGGATGAGCGCAACTGCACCTGCCGCTTCAAGAACGGTGCTGCCCAACGAGGTGCGTACTCTAACACGCATCGTACGGAGAGCTCACAGGGGTCAGAACCGGACCCACAAATTTCTGATCCTTGTGAAAATTAATTCTCCAGTTGCAAGTCTGCGGGCAGTCCAACCATGTTGAAGGACACAGTTTCGGAAGGGTGGGTCCAAAGTGGTCCAAGCCGCGTTTAACAAAGAACGTTTTAATGGATTCGAGGCGTTTTGACCTTGAAAAATAAGACGGAACGACGCGGTTCGCAATTCGGTGATCAAGATGTTTTAATTATTTGCGGTCTGCCTGCTGCTGAATCGACCTGGGTTTCGAATTCCTCTTGGACAGCTCAGAGAACCAAACGTTCTTATTCTGAACATACGATGGCGGCGAGCTCTTAAAGCCCTGCAGACTTATCTCGTAGCTTGCTCCTTGTTCCCGCGCAGGTGCAATCCGTGGGGCATGAACGGTCCGGAACGCATTATATGGAAGTTTTCGGAACGCCCGGACACGACCCTCTTACAGAGAGCCTCAGGCGAGTCGCAAATTTTAGATTGCCGTCTTACCACATACAGCAAGCTAGTCGTACGAGGAATCTAATGCGAAGCTAGGCTACGGATTCCGTGGCGTGTAAGAAGCAGGCGTCTGAGCGAGCCCGGTGATTTGCAGAATCGCCTTTGCTCGACTCGTATTTAAGTTGCTGGCACCGGATGTGCGCTGAAGAGCCGGAGAGGAGGCCGATTGAGACGAGAAAGTAATCTCGTTTGTCGGTTGTGTTCTTTATCGCTCCTTCTATGTCTGAACGAAAGTGTCGCTGTTGTGCAGTTTGTCGAATAAGCACGTGACGCAAAGCGGCACTTCCTTCCTGGACAAGGTAAAGGAAGCTCGAGGCCCGCTTCTTCCAACCTTACCCTCAAATCTCATGTCTTCGAAGGAACGGCAGATTGTAATGAACACCTTCGTTAGCCCGTCTGAGTACTATATTGGCACGCCAAACCCCGCAGCACCGTGAAAATGAATCTCGCCTCTTGCAAAGTCATCTTGGACGCGATTTTTGCTGTGACAATCTCTCGTTGGCCGATGCTTTTGAGTCTGTTGATGAGCGATGGTTCAAGCATTCAATCTAATCCAAAAGCTCCCTTGTCTATGTTACCAAGAACATGTCTCCAAATTGATCCTTCTTACGCTACAACAGAGTTAGAATTCTGTCGTTGGTTTTTCGCGTCCAGGGCACGGTTCGCGGAACCGCCCACATACCCGGCTACAGTGGGCACGTTCCAAAGATAGGCGGAGAGTCCATCCAGGTAGCTCTCAAGACCAGTTGGTCTCAAGCAGAGCCCTCAGATTCTACCAAAAAAGTCACATAGCCACAAGTCTACTTCTTGTTGCTCCTGCGTCGTACTCAAACCGTTGTTTGAGATCGCTAAAAGTGAGCCGATCCGGACACGACCGCCCCTGGAAGCAGATGCAAGGTCAGCTCCTTCGATCTTCGTTGTTGATGAACCAGTGCGGCTTCTTCCCCCGGTTTGTTGATCCCTATGTTCAAGATCCACTTCAGAACATCCTCTTCAGCGTATATAATCGGTCACTGAAAGCTGCTTCCGTCTTGTTCCGCTGGTTCCGTGCAGCCGCGGAACAGCTCCACCAAGGACACCCTCCTGTACGACCTGACCCAGTTCTCCCAGGGGCGGACGCCATTTTACAGCGGATTCCGCCCGAAGGTGAGTTGTAACAGCTTTGTTCACGGGACTTCGGATCGTCGTGCAGTCAGCGTGCAGTCAGCAGCAAGTTCCACAGTGTGGCGCATGTGATCAGAAGTATCTGATTTCTGCTGCTCAAATTCGTGTAAGCCACCTGGGCATTCTGAGTTTACCACATGCTAGCTTGGAAGTTCTTTCGTGAAAACGTATCTTACACCCAGAAGGCTTTCGCTTATCTGGATCATCAAGAATCGACCGCCTAGAAGATTCTTTTGGTCGCCGGCCTTCATTCTGTTCCAGTCTGTACTAGCAGATGAACAACCTTACGTCGACAACACCGCTAGAAGCAGCCTCCCAACGATATCAATTCTTCTATTTTGTACTGAACGTCTTCGAATTCCAGGCCGCATGTAACGTCCGACCACCGGGGGAGCCCAGTCCGCAGACGACTCAAGGGTACGCGAACAACAGCGTCCGCATGTTGATCGAGAAGCGGGGGGGCGTCCTCAGCATACAGCGGCAAGGGGCCGCGGTCGCCAGAAAGTAAAATGCAAATCCTTCCTGACGGCGGCATCATTTAGTGGGCTTGAAGAAGCAATATTTGGAGCGGGCATCTAAGATCGATTTGAGTTTTCGGAAGCTCGCCGGGCTTATCGGTTGAAACTTTTGGTGGGCATGAGATCAAGAACCACTAGTCTTCTCATAAGTTGACACCCCCTGTTGATCGAATCGGGGGTACGACTACGGCTAGAAGCAGGTAGCTAGTCATTCGCAGAAACGATGTCAAGTAAGGCGAGGGAACTTGAGATGTGCGGAAAGCAAGCGGCTCGGATTGAACATGAAGAGTATGAAGGTTGACGCACTAGAGTTGTCATTTGCATGACTCGCCTGAATGTCGTGAGTATGGTCTCAATCAGTAAAGAGTACTCCCTTATATACATGACTGGGACCTGAGACTTGCTCAATTGCGGCAAATGCTTACAAAAACATAATTACCTGAAACCTGCCGTCGGAAAGCGTTATAGAACGATTAAGGACTGTTTAGACAAGTTCAAGGTTGATTTCCAAATCAAGTACGTCCCCCCGTAAGCTTGGCATTGCAACCAATTGCCTTCATAGATTATATATAAATACGAATCCAATTACCTGATAGCACATAACAGTGGTCATTCAAGTGTGACTTATGCGGCGAGTGACTTTTCGTGTACCCGGCCGACTAAACAGAGTAAAAACCTAACCTAATAATCACACGCTCCACACCCCAACCCACTCTGACCACAGACCAACCCCACCCATCCCCCGGGTGCCTTTCTTAAGTCACACGGCGTCTCTTAATCCACACCTGCGTTACCAGAATCAGCACATCTATACTAGCTGCTTCAAAGAGATTCAACCTACTCGCGCTTTCTATTATATTCTTAGGCAGCTCCCGACTGATTTGCACAGTCCACAGAGTTTTGCCTGCGTCGGTCGCGGACGCGGATTGGGCAGCGGCGGGCGCCCTGCAACCATGACCGAGCCTATCAGTACTCAGTAGGCAGTGCTTGTCCCGATGTCGTACATTCGCCCGGTGATCGCCGATCCCTGCTTGCAAATCATTGCCGCCTTTACTGCATGCTTCAACCACGTGACTCCCAGTCAGACTGCATATGCTACCAAGCTTGTGCCGGCGAAAATCATCATGCGCGAACCAGAGCCAAGAAGCAAGAGGCTCCAAAAGAAAGAACTGGGGAGAGCTCAGAAAGGGCGGTGGCTTGCATGGCCTGCCATGAGGGAGGAAGCAGCTGAACAGGGGTGCTGGCGCATTGCGCGCGCGTGAAGGGCGTGGAGAGTGAAGCTGCGCGCGTACAGTTGTGAGCTGGTTGGTGCCCTGAGCTAGCTTTCCACTACACAGGGAAGCTTTCCACAAGGCTTGACAAAGAATCGAAGTTGAAAGTGTCTTTCAAGAGAGGGTTCCCTGGGGTGGCCTTGAGCATAAACTGCTTGCCACTGGCATAATTTCAGGTGGCTGCAATTGGGGAGACATCGACTGGGGTCTGCTTCGATACAGGCATATCCTGCAGCATTTCCAGAGAGAAGCAGCATTTCCGCAGAGGAGTCTCTCAGAAAATTTTCACTCAGAAAAAGCTTCTCTGGCCCTGGTTAGGCAGAGCTGGAAGGAGAACAGAGCTGGCAAGGTTGAGCAGCAGAAAAGGAGCATGCGCAAAGCTCCAAGGCTTTTCACCTAGCATGCTTAGTCCGGCGCTCAAGCACACCCCTGATTCCAGGTCTTAGCCACTCTCTCCAGCTGACCCGATGTTTGGTTCGTGCATGGTGCGCCCGATACTGTACCGCCTCGCAGACTGCCCCAACAGTTCCCTCTGCCGCCGACTCTTTCTCCCGCCCCTCCTCTCCCCCCTTTTGCGCGATGTCCCCTTTGTTTCCTCCGAGTTCCCCACTCCTAGTTGCGCAGCTTTCCCCCTCCAGTTCGTGAGAACTGATCAGCAACTCTCTTTCAGCAGCAGCTTTAGAACTGGGGCGTCGTACCAACCGCTTGGCTTTCCTCAGGAGTCTTCACTGGGGGGGACAAAGCAACCGGGAGTCAAAAGCAAGAAGAGGGACATTTCAGCTCAGTTTGCGCCTGGAGCATCCTTTCCAGCACAGGTAAGAATTGAAGGGGTCCACCTCTTGGATTCGCACAACGACGCCTGCAATGTTTGAGAGTGAGTCAGATTTGCTCATGCATTGGGGGACCTAGGGGTTTCCTGTCAGCCAAAAAGTGCTGGAGCCTCCAACCTTGCTATTGTGCTTTTTCCCGAGAACAGAAATTCAGTGCTCCGGCAGATGAGGGGTCCAATAAGATTGTTATGTAGGCACTTTGTTCTAAGGCACAACTATTCCGAGGTCTGCTGAAAGGCAACCCCGTAGACTCCTAGAGGGGCTACCGTCCAATCAAAAGGTAAACACTCTCTTTCCAAAACATGGCAATGAGCAGCCCCAAGAGCCTAATTTGCAATTGGAAGATCAAAAACAATAGCACTTTTCAGCCTGTCAGGTCAATCCACAGTCTTAGACTGAGACAACAGCTACTGCGGGCAATTGCTACAAATATCTTTGGAATGAATGGTCTGCTTGGAGGGATTGGATGAATGGGTTCATCCATAAAACGTTACCTTGACTTGCACAAGAAACTGCAAATCCAGAATTGTCATTGAAGAGGGCATGCCTGTCTGCTTTTGTTGGCTGGACTCTTGAGCATCATCAGTCCGATGCACTGGAGCTGCCAAAATAACTAGATCGATACCCAGAGCTGACATTGACAGTCCCGCTTCTCTTTGCTTCAACCTGGGCTGAACTCCACATTTGAACATGACTGAGCATGATCGATTCAAGGATTTGGAACTGCCGTGTTGATTGAGCTCACCAAAACTGCGAGGACTGCGAGGAGGATTGGTAGATTCCCGCTTTTTCGTTCTATACTGATTTGCTCAGCAATTCCTACGCCTAATCAAAATGTGAGAACTTTAGCTGCGCCCGAAAATGGACGAGAGCTTCGTTTGACCCGTTGTGCTCCTTCCCTAAGCTCTGTGAGTTCAGCAGTCTTTTCTGGTCAGGACGAGATGGCTTTGAAAGTAGACTTCTCAACGTAGAAGTAACTTTGGTCTGCCTAAGACTGGTAGAGATTGGACGTTTATCTCCTCAGCCTTTTAAAGCACGACGTAGTCCAGATCCAAATTTTTCCAGCACTTCTATGCCGAAGCAACTGAAAGCTCTTGACCATTGTTTGTCTTTTCCAAATTCTATCCATTTCGGATTCTTTCAGGAAGGTTCTTCAATCCTTCCTGAAACAGTCTCCTTCATCTTGACAGATGGCAGACCTTATGGAGTCCGAGGACTTCTTCCATCAAGCGGTGACCGAGGAGAGGCGCCCGGGGGATCCCTCCGGGGCAAAAGATGACGTCTCAAGGCTGTCCCCAGCGATCGGGATCGACCTCGGGACGAGCTACAGTCGAGTGGCGGTCTGGCATGAGGGCGAGATCAAACTCGTCCCCCTAGACGAAAACAACAACACGGAGATTCCCTCCTGCGTAGGGCTTGGGGGATCCCCCGACGACTCCCCGGGGGAGAACATCCTGATCGGGTGGCCTGCATTCCAGCTGCTCCCGCAGGTAATTCTCGACCCGCGACTAATCAGCGCTTGGGAGTCAACTCGAAATTCTAACCCAAAGATTTGAACCTGCCTGTGGGGGTTTCTTTTGAAGGAGAACATCGTGATCGGCTGGCCTGCAGTACTTCAACCGCTCTCTCAGGTGATTTCGATGTAGTGAAGAGTATGACACGTCAACATCGACGAAGATGAGTACTCAACCAAGCAAAGAAAGTCAACGGAGATCCATCTCTGTCTCTCGTTTTGCGGGATGAAAGAACTGGTCAGCACCCTGATCCCCTGGCAGCCCAAGGTTTATGTAAGGTAGGTTGCATGGTTTGAAGCTAGTTGTGTAAGTTTATTAAAGAACGAGCTTCTTGAATCGACTGATTCGGACCCAAAAGTTTACGTGCTCCACACCCTTACCCCGCGCTACCCACGTAATAATTTCCATCCGTCCTCGTCTCAACAAAAGCTTTGTACAGTCCTTGTTTGGTAAAGACCGTGGACGTGACGGGCTGCTGCTCAGTTCTGTTTATATCGAGAAACAAAGTTTGAGAAGCGTACAATCAAGGATCTGCTTCATTGTTTGCCATGTTCGCATGTTTGTCGATGCACGTAGCCTGTTAATTAAATGCTTTTTGGCGTAGCGTTTACGCGTTAGCTGTTCACTAAATCTTACAAAATCGTTCGCAGGGCCGGGCGATCCACCGAGCGCGCCGCATCGTCGGCAGGGTGGACACCGACGAGAGCCTCCAGTTGGGGGCCCGCTTCTGGCCGTTCCTGGTGCAGCTCCCGGGCATCGGGATCCGCCCGGTGATCGCGCTCAAAAAGGGCGACCGGTGGGAGTCGGTGAACGCGGAAGAAGTCCTGGCCCTTCAACTGCACTACCTGCGCCGCGCCGCCGAGCGCTTCCTGGGGCGCGACGTCAGCGACGCGGTGCTGACGTCGCCGGCGGCGTTCACGCGCTTCCAGTGCGGGCGGCTCGCGGCCGCGGCCGCGGCCGCGGGTCTGCGCGTGCGGCGCATCGTGGCGGAGCCGAACGCGGTCGGGCTGCTGTACGCGGCGCAGGAGAAGCAGCGGGAGAGCGCCCGGAGGAAAGGAACCGGTCGCTCGGAAGCGGCGGGAGGAGCGGGAAAGAGTGACCGGGGGAAAGGAACCGGGGCACCGGGAGAGCAGAAGGAGAGCGGCCGGGGGAAGGAAACCGAGGGGCCGAAGAGTGACGAGAAGGAGTCGGAGGATAAGGAGAAGAACGTGCTGGTGTTCCATCTGGGGTCGGGGTATTGCAGCGTCGGCATCGTCTGGTGAGTGATATGATTTTTAGAAGGGTTGATCAATAGGTTCCAACAACTGTCCAAGACAAAGCTTGCCGAATTTCTGCGCTTTGAC
Organism: Klebsormidium nitens; assembly: GCA_000708835.1. Classification (NCBI taxonomy): domain Eukaryota; kingdom Viridiplantae; phylum Streptophyta; class Klebsormidiophyceae; order Klebsormidiales; family Klebsormidiaceae; genus Klebsormidium; species Klebsormidium nitens. The sequence goes on along the minus strand of DF237646.1, from coordinate 14,979 downwards.
TCCTGCGATGAGTAAGTGGGCCCTAGTTTTCTGAAAACAAAAGATACACACTCGATCAAACAGATTGTGCCGTTTTTGAGTGTTGGCATGACCTTGCGGAGAGCGCGTCGCGTCGGTTGTCAACGGCAGGGTAATGATCGGGTCACTCGTTTTGATGAAAAGTTGGTCATCGTATTGTCTATTCCGCTCGATCTCTCAAGTTTGCAACCCCAAACGATTCTGAAGCGAAACAGCTTATCTGGGAGAACAGTTGGTTAAGCATTCAGAAAGTAAGCCTTATCCGGAACTTAGTGGTTTTGCATCTACCACGCGTTCACAAAAGCCTTGTATGTGAGTGAGAAGAAGAGGTTTCTGCGACCCAAACCTTTCTCGACAGCGACTATTTCACGCAAACTTACTGCAACACCGCTGCTTCAGCGCCGTTTGAACTTGCATAGGGGTCAGTGAAAATAGATGAGCGTCGATTCCATTCAGTTCGTACACGTCGATTCTCAGAGCAGAACTACTGCACCCTACAAGCTGGCTGGTCGCAACCGACTAAAGTGTCTGTCTCCCCCACCGCACAGTTACTTCTGAAAGCCTATTGAACGCTAACGGCCTTCCGGAGCCCTCAGCACATTACTGATCTCGGGTGCCCTCGAAAATCGATGCACTCATAGTTGACTTTTATTAATTCTTCTTCGTAAGTTGCTGCACAAATGCATACGCTATCCTCTCCGTTCCCCAGCATCGACGATGGCGTCTCCCAGAGCCGCGCGATCGCGGGCGCGGCCTTCGGCACGGACGACTTCGTCAACAACCTGGTTGCGCGCGCGCTCACCGACCCGCGCACGCGCGCACCCGCGCCGGACGCGCCCACCGACCGCAAAACCCTCTTCTGGCTGTGGCAGACGTACCGGGAGGCGATGGTGCAACTCTCCGAGAGCGAGTTCGTCGATTTACCGGAGGATCCGGCGCTCGGTAAGACGCTCTCCCGGGCGGAATTCGAGGAGTCGAACGAGGGGTTATTTCGCGCGTGCGTGGACATGGTCACGCGCTGCCTGGCCGACGCGCGACTTAAACCCCGCGAGGTTCAGGAGGTGCACCTGCTGGGGGGGGGCGTGCGGATCAACAAGCTGGAGTTCATGCTGCGCGAGATCTTCGACGGCTCCGGGGGGGACAAAGAGGGCGGGGACGAGGGAGGGGGGAAAGAAGGCGTCAGCGAGGGGGGAGAGAAAGAAGCAGGCGGCGAGGGCGGCAGGAAAGAGGGCGGCGGCGAGGGGGGGGAGAAAGAAGGCGGCGGCGAGGAGGGGAAGAAAGAAGGCGGCGGCGAAGGGGGAAGAGCAAAAGCAACGGCGGCGGGGTGAAATGTAGAGTGAGAAAGGGGAGGGAGTACGATGACGAGCTGGTGAAAGGCGCGGCGCTCGAGGCGGCGATCGCGGGGGGGGTGCCGGGCGTCGATACGGGGCTGCTGCTGCTGCAGGTACACGCTGAGAACTTGATTTCCTTTTTCTCTTCCCAGAACGATTCTTTGCTTCGGGGCAAACTGGCTTCCTTGTTTCGAACGGCTGTGATTGTTCCAAACGCAGAGTCGCGTTTCTACGCGCTCTGCATTTTGCTTTCGGCGTCGCACGTGTTCTGATCTCTGACAGGCAGTTGAGCAAATCCTGAATCGTGCGGCGCGAACGAGTGTTTTCCGTTTTCGAGGTTTCTTATTTCGAAAATCCTTTTTTCTGAAGAATGAAAACTCGGTTACTCCCTCGTCCCTTTCTTTCTGCATTCAAGGTTGCAAACGTCTCGGAACGGCTCAGTTTGTCAAAAGAGTGCGAGGCGATGATCCATTGTCAGCGCTCACTTAAGAGGGAGCGCCATTGGGAACTGACACCTCTGAAGCCACCAGCTTGCAACTTTCTCTCGCAAATGCGTCGCGAAATTTAATGAGGACGCGTATGATCAGATTTCCTACCCTTCTGCTTCAGGGCTCCTCTGTTTGGGATGCCTCTCTGGCTTTTATTTCTGACACCTCGGAGTTGCGCAACACAATATGCGCCCATGCGGCTGTCCGTGTGATCTAGTAGCATACTTACGCGCGCGCATGGCGCATTCCTCTGTCCGTTGAGGAACGTTTTGTGGGTTCGCTTTGCACGATCTTCGAGGCTGTCGCTCTTTTTCAAGCGATTGCCGTGCAATCAAGTTCGTCTTTCGAGCATCCGTAACAAGATGCTGACGGGAAGGCATGTCTCCCTTGGTTCTCCAACGCGAATGGCAATGAGAAAAGCACGGCAGTATGAGCGAGAGTGGGGCTCAATGTTGAGAATTTTCGTCTCAGATGCCACTATATGACTTGGACCTGCTTTGTTACCATCCTAGAAAAGTGTCCAGAATCCTCTGCGGACGTTGATCGGCCTCTTTGCCGCTCTTCTTTTTCCCCGCCACTTCTTTTCACCTTCGGTTCTATATTTTCTTGATCTGGCGTGCCACCCAAATCAGTTCCGCCTTCATTCTTCGATTTTATGACAAATTCATTGTTGATCACTCAGAGCGCCTTCCATTTCAGCTCATCTTTGCTCAGTGGATGTTCGGCCCTTGGATTGAACACACGCCAACAGGCAGCAATAGTAGGCCGTCGATGGCACCGCTCAGAGAAAGCATTTGAATGACCGTCGATGGGGTCCTCTTATTCCTGGAGTTTTCGATATACATTGAAGGCTGACCACTGCTCCTGTTTAAATTCGATGAAAAAACTTCTATTACGGTGCGAAGATTTCGTCCCTGCTGCACGTTTTAGATCAAAATGAGTCCAAAACAACCCTTGTTGGAACGTGGCATCCATTATCGTGCATCTTCAGAAGTATCCGGTGGCAGTGACCCAACATTAATAATCGAGTGGGTTTAGGACAAACCCAAAAAGTGAATTTTCTAATAGGATGGGGCTGCAGTAACCAGGGGTCAGAGTATGCCAGTGTAAATGTATCACAATATCCCCCTCGTCCCAAGCGGAATTAGCGCGGCGCGCAACGTCCAGTGCGCATCATTCTTGTCTCCATTCTCTTTCGAGTGTGGGTCTATCTCATCAAGTTGTCCAGGGAGGCGGTTGTCGAACCCTTGACCCGCAAAAACGGTATTCTGGATTCAGTGGTTTTATCTTTAGTCTTTTTTCCGGTAAAAAAAAGCTTTTGCCGATTGATACCCCCCTGAAAGATGCAAGTGGCTCTTTGAGTGCACGGCAGTGACGCATTTCCAGCGTTCCCTCAAAAGCAACAATGGTCAACCAGGAGAAGTTCGGACGCCAACTTTCCGTGGTTATGCGCAGGAACTTCCAATTGCTGTTCGAAGGAAGGGAGGAATATACGACTAATTTGGCGACTGGAAAGACGTTCCAAAATTGCGGTTATTACTTTCCATCATTGCAGTTTTCGAAAACGCGCAATGCGACAGTGAGGGAGTACTTCCTTTATGTGCTCTTTGTTGGGTTTGTGGAGACGTTTGGCCACATTCTTTTTGAAGATTTCATTCGTTACTTGCTTTTTTCTCCTGACATCCTAGACCCACGCCGAAATGCACTCTAGTGTGCTACTTTGTAATTGGAGCTTTCAAGTCAAACCGTCCAGTACTCATCCCTCGTCATACTCATGCATGATGATGGTCGGTTGCGTACAGTCGTCTGCAAGCGCCGTCTCACATTTTGCAAGGTCTCGCTCGAGGGGTTTAATGATATGAATGTCTATATCTGCCGTGCACCCTGTTTTCCGACCGACGGTGGCCATGACAAGCAGCGCGCTTGGATTTCCAATCCAAAGGCACTTCGGGAATCTGGATGTCAGTTTTTGTTTGTCTTTCGTTTCCGCAATTATGGACTACGACTTCCTCAACAAAGTGCCTTCCATGACTTACAAAATAGATTGCCTTCAGAGTGCCGACGGACAGTGCTGCACACCGTTTTCCCCGCCAGCACGGCATGCACACTTTCTCCGCACGGATCCAGTTTAGAAAGGGGCCCTTAGATTGCAATCAATGCATCACGGCTGACCATGCTGACAATCTAAAGTTGTTAATAAGTCACGCTTCGCGCGGACGTTTCGCTTTCAGTCTTAATGCAGCTGCCAGTGGATGCCTGAGTGGAGCTTTGCACCTAACGCTTGCACTAGGTGCTTTCCCCAGACAACATTTGGGCTTCAGTTCACTTGCTCTGGCTATAGCCAGGGCGTTGAGAACGGCGGTTTTGGGGCCACGGCTTGGGCGTCCGGCTGTGTTTTTTGGGGCGGTCTGGAAATGAAGAAAGGAGGACCCAACGGTTGTGTCAGATATTTGGGGCGCTCTGGAAACTACTAGGTTGTCCACGCATTCAATTTAGCCGTCCATCGTCGGGAGTACATTGGCCATGACGAGACGAAAACGCTGGGGCTACCAGAAATCCAAATGATAATTTCGGTCTCCAGCGCCTGCCACGGTCGAGACAGGAACAGCTCTGCTCGAACAGCAATTTGTGCCTGCAAAAAAGACCTCGGAAATAGGAGGAACGTCTTGCGTTGGCTTTGTTGTTTGAACCGTTCGTTCAGCAAGGCCGTCCGCTTGGGGATGGTCTCGTGAGGTCTCGCGATGATCGATGAGAAGCTCCTTGCAGAGTGTATCAAACTCTCCTTGAAATTCATGTCCTTGGTCTGTGAGTACTTCAGCTGGTGCCAGTTCTTACCGTATGGTGGTTCTACTTGCAAATGCGTTTCCCCCGTTCATCTCTGAAACTTAGCCGAGGCGCGGCCGGTACTGTTTTTGACCGTTCGTTTGCAGCACAGCCATCACTGTCGCCTTGACAACGATGATGCAGTTCAAAGAAAAAGCCATTCAACGCTGTCCGCACGCATCTTTGTGGTGATGAGAGCCGAAGTTGAGTGCAACTTTTCACAACCAACTTTCAGGAAGGCGACTGCACAACTGCTCTACGTGGTAAGATGTGAATCGCGCTTCAAGACCGCCCTTCGCGGATGGGAACTATTTTATTTTTGGGTTTGCACAAGCGTTGCTGGCGTTGAGGCTCCGAGAGGTTGCTTCGTGCAGTTCGAAGAGACTTGCTGACGGCTTAAAAAGAGTGTTAGATTATCTCTTTTTATGAGCCTGGATGACTGGTGGTGAGAATGGACACCAGTAACACTACATGCTCATCGGCGCTGTCTGGGCACAAACAGGTACGAAGGCCACTTCAATCTAAAACCTGACCCTTGCTTGTACGTTCTTAGGAATCAGTTAAAAGCGGCCCGTATGTCAGGTTTAAAACCGTAGGCTGGCTTCTCTGCGACGCTCTTTTGGTAGAATGGATTCCGTTCGACTTTGTCGCTGGCTGTCTCACTCTGATGTTCTGATCCGTGAACGAAGCTTACGAATTCAACTATTCTACCAATTTTTTCGCAAAAACTCAATCGGCCCAACCTCAAAGTTTCGTGGGTTCACTGTGAAGGCCGGAACAGCGACCGCTGGGATCCTGTGTGCTCACCGACGGTGACTATGACAAAAGAAGCACGCTTGGGTTTGTCAGCCCATGCGAGCTTTCTCTGCATTGGGTCGGGATGTGATTCTGGGCGTATCGTCATCTTCGTCAGCCTTCACCGCAAACTTGATCGGTTCTGGGCAGAACGCCTTCCATATTTTCGCAAGGTCTTCCGACTTCTGACCGCCCTGGAATCATTCTTGGAAAAAGAGTGCGTTTTTAAAGCGTTGGGTATTTGGCGTCGACCTGATCCTGCACTGTCTGTATGTAGGCGGCATTGCTTATAAGACCGCTATTTGCTGGCCCGCTGTTGGTCGTAGCGGCGCTGGCTGATGGACCAACTTCGAAGATCTAGATGCACGTGACGTTCTCAGAGCGTCACCGGTCTTGAGTCGATGATGGGCCGCAATCCACGTCAAGACCACGTTTGACGAAGTGGCTGCTCTTATAGCGGAAACGGTAGCGTTTTTGAAGGCTGCCCATGTCGTTTGAGGCCTTCTTGATCATTCATCTGCACGAGCGCGTAGGACCGAGGACGCAGGGTTATACATAGTCGTTCCAAGAAACCGGTCCCTAGCATCCGAGTAATTAACGTACGCACGATTCTGCACCAATGTTGAGCTTTCCTCACTTTTTCAATCTTGTGGTGGCAATGGGGAGAGACACCGTCTTGAGCTAAACCCATGCTTGGTCGTTTCAGCTGGAAGATGACCCGACGCCGTCTTGATGTGTATCTGATTCTCTTTCGTAGGCATTGGACAACCAGCGTTCACCACTCATGTATTGACGTTTCTTTCTGCTTTCCGCCAACATGTTTAAAAGAGCCCCATGAACCTTAAAGTCCGCTCTTCATTAGACCCGTGGATGAAGCTTTCAAACCGTTTATTCAAGTCCCTCTATCGAATGTACTACACGGGCAAATTGCGTTTCTCTGGCCCCCGTCTCAAAACGTGCAAAATCTTAAAACGGTTCAACGGATTTACTTCTCGAAGACTGCCGTGCGTGTTGTATGCTCATCGGAGGTGGCTATGACAGGAAGCAGGTTGGGTTGGATATGCCTATCCAACTCCCATGTGTTCTCCGATGGATGCCGCTCTCGTCTTGAGCCTTGAGTACAGACTCTCAACAGAACGTATCCTTCACCTTCGAAGAGTGCTTGCCTTTGGAGCGCCCTCTGATTATGTTTGGAAGAGCCTTGCTTCCACCTGGCAAATCGGCAACCAAATCATAGAAGGCTTTGAGGGCAGCGCTTCAAGACCTTCACGGCTGCCCACCATTCACTTTTGGCCTCTCGGCACGTCACATCTCAAGCACGTACTTACAGCGGAATCAAAATCGCCTACGGCTGCGAAACTCGCAGCGAAAGAATTCAGCGAAGGATTGACCGTTACTGACTGTCGCAAGACTCAAGACAGCCCAGGGGTCGTGCTATGACGCGACTGAAGTCGTGTTGATGTATATTCAGAGAAGCTGAAAGTTGTGACGTGGGTGTTGGTGGAAGGCGGCTTCTGCTTAGCACTTTCACAAAGGGTCTCTTCAGCACGAGATACGAATTAAGCTTTCCAGCATATTCTGACTAAGCACGTCTTTGGTTGCAAAGCCTTGGCCCTCGTGCTTCCATCCCGTCTTTGGGGTGAATGAGCTTTATCTACAGTCCAGAGTCAGGATTACTGGTAAGGCGATGACGAGACCACTGGATCAGGATTGAAACCACACCTCTTGAGTTCAGTGTGGATTAGGAGCAGGATTGCCGCAATTCAGGACACCTTGTACGCTCTTCAAAACCAGGGATTTGCCAGTATGTGGTGACGTTAGATCTTGGGTCGAATTGTTCTGGTGTCGTGTTAATGATATGAATGCTCTGACAGGCACTGCCGTTCTGCTTTTGAGTGCATCCACGCGAGACTCTACTCATCGTGGCCGGGAATGTCTCTGGCCGTACCATTGGAGCACAGTCGACGCCGTCACTTTGGATATGATGAGCACTCTTGGCTTGCGTCTAATCAGGCTGTCCGCACGTTTTCTTTCGGGTGAAGTCCACTGGAGCACAGTGAACGCCGTCACCTTGCCAAAGTGATCAGCACTATTAAAGTACAATCCTATCCGGCTGTCCGCACAGGTTTGCTTGTGGTGAAATTCCAATTGCTGGTTTTCCTGCTTTTGCGAAACGCCACTGTTTTTCCAGGGTTTCTTTCTTTTGGAAGCTTGTTCCGAATCGATCATTGCCAATGGTGAGAATCAAGATCTGCAGCAACTATACCTCGCTCTGAAGATTTAAAAATGTAATCTGAAGGTCACCAGCCGCTTTGCACGTTTTCCTCAGGCTAGTCAAAGCCGCGAAGCAACTCAAACGGATCTTACCGAAGGCTCCTGTCTTCAGCCTGGATCGCGGTGTATGAACGAGTCTACATTATGGCTTGCAGAGCAACAGGGTCTATGTATCAACCTGTTTGCCCTTCCCACGTGACGTATCCAATAAACATGGCTTGGTTCCTGCCAGTGGTGATGAGCAGTGAAGACAAAGCGCGTATTGAGTGGTAGGCTCACTCACGTCCTCTAGCTGTCTGAAGCCAAATGGTATGAAGTGCATAAGAGATAGGACGCCCTTTGCAAGCCGCTAAACTCGGATACAGATCTTGAATGCCGGATCCGTTGCCATTTTGGTCATTCAGGTCTCTCTGGCAAGAATAGTCTTAAAAGCCGAAAAATGTCATCATAAAGTATGCCGTTACTGGTAGTAATCAATGGCAGAGCTGAATTCCCTCACTGCAAGCTGATTGAAACTTGGCGGTTGTGTGATTGATTACGCCCCTTTTCTTTTTCGAAGCTTCTGGAAGGACAGAGTCCTACACGTTGTGTTTTGAGTATCCCGCTAAGTCGATCGTACGTCCAAGTGGAAGCCTCTGGAAAGCTTAGAACACCGTTTTGTTAGGACTATCGCCTGGTTCATTGTAGATCTGAGAACACCTGCTTCTCGAAAGCATCCGAGTGCGCTCTAAGGACACCCATAGACTTGCGACCTGAAGAAGCGCAAAGGCAGCACTGGTTTGTGAGATCGTGTCTGACACTTTCTAACCCTTGCAGGGGATCAACCACCCGCTGGGCATCAAAGTGGAAGGCGACGTGTTCCAGCCCATTCTCTCCCGGTAAGAATCCTTCACTTGCGCAGATCTCTTGTCGCTTCGAGGAGAATGATGTCTCGAAAATTAGATCCGCTACGAAACCAGCCCCTTGGAAAGCATAGTCGTTTTGTGGTCTCTGTCCCATTAAGACAACGAGGGCTTCATCCGAGTATTTTGCGAGTATCGTAGTTTTCAATTCTCAAAAGCTTGCGAAGTGCACAGTGTTCTCACGGTCTTTTGCACAGGAACGCGCTCATCCCAACGTCCCGTGAGCTCATCTTCACCACAATCAAAGACAACCAGGAACAGGCCATCATCCAGGTCAGCACTTTCTGCTCCCTCCGTCGTCCATGCCTTTTCCCGTGCTCTCGTTCCCTTTCATATGATAATTCTGCTCAAGACTATGCTTTCTTTGAACGAACAGGCAGCGGCTTTCCATGATTAGTCCTTTTGTTGATGGATGATGAGTACTTCATCTGGTCCATGCAGCTAGATCTACAGAGACGCTGGCTCGACTTTCGCATCCGGCGTTTGTTTTCTTGATTGTCCTGAACCAACAGTTTGGCTTGACCTTTCCTTTTCCACGAATGCTAACCTGACAAAGAGATTCCGCTCTTGTGTAAAAGCCGCGAGCAAACTGTGGTCCCGCAGAACCGCCTTTGACAACATGGTTCAAAACTGTAGACGTCACGTTTTGCCACGTTCCGTTACAGACGCGTACAAGAATTAACAGCCGATCATGCATGTGTAGAAGGTCTCCCTCGGCGATTCGTCGAGATGCCAATTCAGATTTTACGGAGACGTTTGCTGACGTCACGTTCGCTCGCGCAGTTCTACGAGGGCGAGCAGCCCGTGGTGGAGCAAAACGTCTTCCTGGGCTGCCTCCAGGTCGCGCCCCTCCCGCGCGCGCGTGCGGGCTTCCCCAAAATCATCGTGAGCCACATTTCTCATTCGCCTAACAAACAAGCGCATCTTAGCGCGCACGTTTAAGGTCAGCGCGCGCTTTCCCCGGGCGTTCAAACGGTCCGCCGCGGTTTTCCGCGCCCGTGGCGCGCTTCTTCAAGATCATTGTGAGCATTGAACGGCGCTCTTTCACCTTTCCGGGTCAGATCGAGCGCATCTCGGCGCGCGCGCGTCTCAGGGCTAGCGTGCCCAGCCACTTTCTGCGCGCGCTCACTTACTAGCGCAGAAGCGTTTCGTGCACCGTTCTCGCGCGCCCGGGCGCTCTCTTGGCCGCTGACACGAGCCACATCGAAGCGGCGGCGTAAATCGAGAAGCGCGTGAAATTGTGCTCTGTCAAGCCTTTGTTCTGGTGGCAGTCATTCTAGCTACTGTGCGTGCAAAGATCCTCAGCGTGCCATTAATCTTGGCATGGGCGTTACTCCTTCAGCAAGCACATAGATACTCTACTAGTGCTGAATGCAAGCTTCTGACCTCCTGAACATGTTCTGGATCAACGTCCGTCCGTGACTGTGCAGCGTCGGCAGAGCTTTTGATCGGCTCGGTTTCACACCAACTCAAATCGCGTCTCTGAGAACCATTTGAGCTATTCTAGCCCCTTCAAAAGCAACCCAGAGGCAGATTTTACGCAACCGCTCCTTCTTCTCACTCAATCAAACCTTTTCCTCTCGCAGGTGTGCCTCGACGTCGACGCGGGCGACGCGCTGCGCGCGCACGCGCGCGTGGAGATGCCCCCCGGGGACTACGAGGATCCCCCGGGCCCTCTCCCGGAGCCGCTGGTGGTAAAGCTGCCATCGGTTGACGTGGGCCACGGCTGGTGCAAAGAGGCGCTGCGCATTAAGTACGGCACGAGCGCGGACGTCCGGCTGTACGAAACGGCGCCTACGGGCGTCCGAAAGAAAGACGCATGAGGAAAGGGGGAAATGGCGGAGGGAAGGGCGGGAAGATGAGGGGGGGGCGGAGCAGGTGTGGGTGGGGACGTCCGATGGTGCGAAGTGGTGCGGCGTGGGTGCTCGGAAGAGCTCTGAATTATGGAGATGGCTGGTGGGGGTGAAAATCGGCGATCGGGTTAATGGAGGGGGATAAAGTGGATGCGGACGTTTGGCTGTATGATTTGGATGCTTGTTGCGGGCGCCGAAATGGTTCTAACGGTGAATGTGTGCCTACCGGGGGGGTGGTATCGGCGGAGAAAACGAGGGGGAGACGGAAAGGTAAGTGCGGACAGTCGGTCGTGCGGCTCGGAAGCGGCGCCCGCGGGCGTCCGGCAAAGAGTAAAGGGGAATTCTGCCAGAGTGGAGCAATTTTTGTCTGGGCTTTGGTCACTTTGGCTATTCTGTTTAGAATAGTAGGTTCGGGCTCCAGTCTCGGGTGTTTGAATGTGAGGGCGCTCGATGGCGGTAGAAGGAAGGAAAGGACTGGTGGAATAGATGGTCGGGTCGAATTGAGGAAACGTCGTGAGCTAGCGTGGCCGTCTGGCGGGACAATAAGCGGCGCCAGGACCAATACGATGGTATCTTGTATAAAGTGCAGATAGCTATGGGTTCGGGAACGTAACTTGGAAGGAACGACAAAAGAGCAAAAAGAGGAAATGTACAGAGACGTAATTGAAAAGACGAGCGTGACTTAGGAAGACATGCGGGGGCTAGGATAGGGCGTATAAAGACATTGTGTACTTCGTCGGAAAGTTAGAGATCACTGGCAGAACGGAGGGCATGCAGCCGGAACAGTAAAGGAAACGGTTTAAGGTGAAAGTAGCGAGTTTCCAGGTGGTCAAACAAGCAGCGGTGTAAAAAGGGCCAGAAAGAGAGCCCACAACCCGAGCAGAGGAGTTACAGCTTAAGCTCGTGGGCCAAGGAGCTTGAACATTGAGCTCTTCGCAGAGGCGTCTAGCAATCAACATAGAAGCCACAGGCCGTTTGCCGATCAGTCGAGCCTGCAAGCTTAAGTCATACACACTTGTAGATTCTTTTCAGACTACGTCAAAGTTCGGCCTTCCCGGTCGCAACGGATCTCTGTCAATATTCACATGCAATATGGGCCGCCGCTCGTATATGGCGTATCAATGTTATGTACATATCAAATCGAAGCTACCTCAGCCAGATCTAGGGCCCGGGATTAAAGCTAGGTGGATTAAGTGGAACAACATATTCCGCAAGCTGCGGAATCCTGCCGCCGGCTGATGGCAAGTTGATATCCAACGAGCTGCCTGATCGATATGAAGTCAATATGGCGGTGTGGACTCGTTTGTGCGTTGCGCGCGTACCTTAGCCAAATAAGGCGTACATAAGCTTCGATAAGCTCCGCGAAACAAGCTTCTTGAACGGAATGCTTGGTCTCACAAGACAACTCGACCCAGGCCGGATGGCAGCACGGAATCGGTACTCAGTAAGGCTAGTTAGCGCTATAGCATGGCATGGCCGGGCACTGAGGCCAGCTCGACGGATTTCCATAATTTCAACGTCAGATCGACATGCATACTCACATGAGCATCCGATATACTGCACAGAATATCAACATTACAGTGTCAGCCGTTTTCTGACGATTAAATGCAAAGAGCCTTGAACTTGCACAAAAAGCATAATCCTTGCATCTCGATCCCACTGTGGACAACGGATTCTCATTTCAAAAGTATATCGGACTCTTTGAGCAAAAGCTGCCCAAAAACGACAAAAAATACAGAATCCCGGAGTCCGGGCCTCTCAAATGTGCTCACTGTGCACACATGGCGATCGTTAATGCATGCATTAAAGCTGCAGGCCTTTTAAGTGGAAGTGTTTGTGCACGAAGTTACAAATATGCTCATAAGACGAAAATGATGGCCCCTTCCACATATTCAAGTTTACTAACTCTGGCTGACCCATTGAATACCAATCAGCAGGCGGTCCACAATATGTCTTCCATTACGCGTATACCTTTTCTCTTTGGAAAAAGGCGGGCCATGACAATAGCCAATAAGGACCCTCGAAGAGTTTTTAATGGTTCGTGCCATGGATCAAAGGCATGGTCGTCCGGACTGAGTCATGCTTGGGACTAAATTTGGGTTGGCAAGTAAGTGCGGACAGATTGCATGCCCCGGGTTTCTCCGTTTTCTTCTGCAGGCGGCCCCGCGTGACTCTTTCTGGTCGTCGGACTCCTGGCACACAAACGGGACACAAACAAGCACAACCAAGTCTTCAGCAAGCAGCCGGTCCCCTGGCTTAGCCCGTAGTCAGCTTCCCTAGCGAACCCCACTGATCACGAGTGGAGGGGGAGTTTTGCTTATGACTTAGTCAGCCCGGCTGTGACTTCTTCTGAAGCAACCCTGTCTGAGACCATGGGTAGGAGGCCCCGGGCCTTCCTCCCCTCCCGTTGACGCGGTTAGTGTTCATTCGTAGCAATACAACTTCATATCCCGGGTAGGCAACTAGGGTCTTAAACCCGAGCAATGTTTTTGAGATGAAACAATGTTTATTTCGCTATTGCTGCATATACTAACATATTCATTATTGTTTTCGAAACGAGCTCGTTGAGAGCATTCCAAAAACATACTTGGTTTTAAAATCTGCCCCCCCTAGGGTTTTAAAAACATTGACAAACATGTTTAAAACATCAAATGATGTTTGTACATGTGATCGGGCGAAGCCACGATTTTTTGAGTGCAATAAACATTATAAACAAAGATGTTTATTGTTTAAAACATGGTTAAAACATGTTTAAACCAAAAAACATGTTTTAACCATTTTTTTCGTGTTTTTCCGTGTTTTAACCATGTTTATAACCATGTAGGGACCCACACTGTCTGTTCTAGCGGTCCCAGCCGATCACCTGATATAACGTCAATGGCGGCCAAGAATTCCAGATTCAGGACATCTAATAGACATCAATTTCAGCACCTATAAGGCACTTTCAAAGTTCATTTACATGGCTATAAGCTATACGGTATATACGTGGTCTTATATAGCCCGACCCGGTCCCGTTTGTTCAGAAATTCAGGGTTCAGAAGGAACCCGAATGTACCTGAAATGAAGCCCCGGTACCGCTTTCCCCCGGCGCCGAGGGCCCTAGGGGTCCCGGTCAGGGTGTTCAGAAATTCAGGGTTCAGAAGGAACCCGAATGAACCTGAAATGACGCCCGGTTAAGCGGGCGAACCGGGGCCCGGAGCCTTAGGGGTCCCGGTCGACTTGTTCAGAAATTCAGG
>DF237647.1:0-42571 GCA_000708835.1 Klebsormidium nitens | reverse complement strand
TGAGGTAGGCCGACGGACGGCACCCGGCAAGCCCGGCACCTCCAGTGGAGGTAGGTAGGTACCATTGCGCTATGCACCTGGGTGTGCACGCGTTCATTAATACGAAGTGACCATCAGGTAAACACGGTTTGTGCTTCAGATGTTAGTTAGGGCATAACCGCATCTAGTTTCACAAGTCGGCGATCGGGTGCCTTCTCCATGCACAGGACGCAGATCGAGGGAAGCGGCGCACTGGAACTTGAAGTCCCGGCAGGTAGTACTGGCGGTCGGCGGAGTCAAAGCTGACGTAGGCGTGGGTGGGTTCCTTAACCCCTCAGGGTACGTATGTGACGGTTCGCACGTCGAAGATGGAGGACGTGTACAAGCACCGACGCTGGCTGTACGGGGGCGCCCGGCCGTGACTGAAGTCAGAAGCAACTCCCCTGACACAAGCACGCAATTGATTCGGTCATCATCTCAAGATCTCACGCAGCTACCAGGTGGACAGCTTTCAAGTTTCATGCGAGCGAGAGCGTCCGCCTCCTCTGAATCTGGTTCCTAGCCTTTCAAAACAGCTGAGCTGGGGCCCGGGCTGTTGCGCTGACTGGACGGGCAAGGAAGTTGGACGCTCGTGGACTTTGGCCATGCAGGTGGAGGCGGCCCAAAGCAAGAAGGGTGAGAGCATTGAACGTTCGTTGGCAGTGGAGCAGGGTGGGCTAGTTTGGAAGGAGAGGGCTTGTCGTGCTCAGTTTGGAGCTTTTGGGGCTTCAATGGTGTATGCCCAAGAGAAATCTGTCATCAGCGCTCTTGTTCAGATGCAGGGAGTTTGTTTGTTGATGTGCTTTTCTGCATTCTGCAGTTGTGGTCCTCTTTAGAGCAACTGGGGATGCCCCTATTTTGAAGGTCAGCAAGTTTAAGGTAAGATTCTCAATCATTGTCGGTTGCCCTTATCAGAAGATGCCTGCATAGGCTACAGTGGTTCTATTATCATGTGGTCTGAGACAGCTCCAGTCGAGGGCATTGTGGCATTGCGAGGCAGCTCATATACTCTGGGCCCATCTGTGAACAATGTTTGATGCTTCTTGTATCCTGTCTTGCAGATTGGGGCTGCAGAGAGGTTTGCTAAAGTTATAGAGTTCCTTCGGAAGCAGATTCACAGGGACACTCTGTTTGTGTATATCAACAGTGCATTCTCGCCCAATCCCGACGAGCTCGTGGCAGACCTGTTTGACAACTTTGCCCTGGAGGGGAAGTTGGTCGTCAACTACGCATGCTCCCTTGCTTGGGGTTAGCTGCACCGCAGAGGGACAGCTGTTCGAAGCATTGAAGCAATAAGAGCACTCAAGGTTGAGAGTATGAGCTTCTTTCAGCGACAGCCGCCGCAGTTAGCTAGCAGCCCGTTCTCCTCGAGCATCTTTGGTAATATTAGCTTGTTAAGTCAGCAGCAGCAGCAGGAGGCTAGTAGGGCATTCCTTGGGGAGTCGAAGGTCATGGATTCGGATATGAGGCTCCAGTCAATGGATGAGACGCTCAGTGACAATGAGCAAGATGATTCTCAGAGCGATAAGGTGAGCACCTTATTGAAGACAAAGGACATGATGCATTCTGTGGGGGTGTTGCTGTCAAACAGACTGCCATCAAACAGACTGCCATTGAAGGGTTTGCAACTTATTGCACAATGAATGCTCGTTTGTCAAGAGAGCCTTGAATACTCCTGTCCTGGGGATCAGCAAGTCTTGCCTGAGCATAGCTTGCTTCTTGTTTGGGAAGGGGAACTGAGACTGGGACCCTTGTCATTCTAGATGCCTCAGACAGTTTCGGACTTCTTTGGGCGGGAGCGGCGGTTGGCACAGAACAGAGAGGCTGCCCGGAAGTCTCGGCTGCGCAAGAAGGCGTACGTGCAACAATTGGAGGCAAGCAGAATCAGGCTGCAGCAGTTGGAAGAGGAGCTGCAGCAGGCTCGTCGACAGGGGGTCCAGCCACATACAGCAGCAGCAGGTGTCAATGGGGCCCAAGTAAACCCTGCTGTAGCGGCGTTTGACATGGAGTACGTCAGATGGGTTGAAGAGCAGCAGAGGACTCTGGCAGACACCCGGACTGCCCTGCAGGTAATTTGCCGCGCTCATTGTCCAAGGGCTTTGACCATTGTTTCCTTGACAGGACCGTGTAGAGGGGATTGTCTCCTGACTAACCAGGTGTGGAATCAGTGAAGAGTTGTTTCTTAGGTGCTTTGTCGGGGCAGGTTGAACCTGCATGTATTCTATATTGGGTCCTGTCTCAATCTTGCAGTGCACCTTTCCTTCTTGAACTGCTCTGAATGTAAGCCAGTGAGTGGTACTGCTTTGCAATTATATAATTTGCCTTTGAATTAGTTCCTGGTGAACTAATCTCTTCACTGCCTCTGATCCTTACTAGTTGCACTCCTCTAACCCATACTTGGTTGCACTTGCAGAACCATCTCCCAGATGCCGAGTTGAAAAAACTCGTGGACAAGAGTCTGGCGCACTATGACACCATCTTCAGGCTGAAGAGCGAAGCTGCCAAGGCCGATGTCTTCCATCTCATGTCTGGCACCTGGAAAACTCCAGCTGAGCGCTGCTTCCTTTGGATGGGGGGTTTTCGGCCCTCTGAGATGCTCAAGGTACGCTCACTCTGTCCATCAGTAGGCTTGATGCCCCTCAGCACGGACTCGTCTGTCAGAAGACAAGTGATGTTGTGTGCACTTAGTCTAAGCCCCTCAGGAGCTTTTGCCCCGAAACGACGCCTCTCACCTGTTCAGTACTGATAGGACAGTCGGTCTTGCACTTTGGTCAGATCCTACCAGCCTTACAGCAGTTTAAAAGTCGTCTAACATTCATGCAGGTTGCCAATTCGAAGTGATGGTTTTGCTTCCCACCAGACATTCCCCCCTGCCCAAATGGTTGCCAAATTCTGAAAGGCCTGTGGTTTCAGCAGGGCCCCCATGCCTTCCCAGTTTGAACACAGCGCACAGCTCCCCTGCAGTTGTTTCACCAAGCTTCATCAACTGTGGCATTACCCTTCTCCCTTTTCTTTGCAGATTCTCATCCCCCAGATTGAGCCCCTGACTGAGTCCCAACTCCTGAGCGTGTGCAACCTCCAGCAGCAGAGCCAGCAAGCAGAGGACGCCCTGTCCCAGGGCATGGAAGCCTTGCAACAAAGCCTGGCCGACACCCTCAGCACTGGCAGCATCTCCACTGTCCCAAACATGGCCAACTACATGGGCCAAATGGCTATCGCGATGGGCAAGCTCGGGGCCCTTGAAACGTTTGTCCGGCAGGTGAGGCCACAACTTGATACAGACAACTCATGCGGAGAATGTCTCAATTGTTTGGAGAATTCTAAAAGATCTGCATCTGTGGAATTCGCCCATCCTATTTGCACTTTGTGACAGTGTTGAACGCGCCTCAGTCGGAGAATGTGCAATCTTGTGATCAAGTTTGAAGTTCACAGGTCATTGTTCGAATCTGTAAAGTAGGTAGAAGTAATCCTCAAGTATGCACTGACCTGGTCTACGTGGTTTGTGCAGGCTGACAGTCTCAGGCAGCAAATGCTTCAGCAGATGGCTAAGGTGCTCAACACAAGGCAAACTGCCCAAGGACTACTTGCCATGGGCGACTACTTCTCCCGTCTTCGCGCGCTGAGCTCCTTGTGGTCTGCTCGGCCTCACGAGTAGTTGTTGGGTCCTGGCTTATGACCAGTAATTCGCGCGTATGTCACGATTGCGTACATTTTGCAGTTTGACAATCTGGAATTCAAACACGGGAGGTTTCGTGTAGGGCTGTCTATAGGCTGTGTTTTGGGTCTAGGGAGAATTACAGTGGGTTTGATATGAAGTCACCGCTATACAGTAGGCAGGCTGTTGCCAATCCATCAAACAGGAATGGTTGGCCAGTTCTTTTTGAGAAGCAAGCGAGTCTACAGAAGTTCTGGATATTTTATAAGGAATGTGTTCAAGCACTACTCATTAGATTGTTGTGGCTAGGGGGTGCAGATTGCATAGAACAATGTCCTAGCTTGTACAATAGATGTAGTAATGCATGGCTTTGAATGTCGGAGATTGGGAGTGCAACTTGGACCGGATGCTCTTTGATATTCCAATTATAAGGCTAACGCTGTAAGTTTTGTAATTTCACGGCCAGGCTTGCGGAACTTGCCTCAAGAGTTGTTGGTGCAGTGTGCTGGAAGATTGATCGTGAAGGTTGTTGATTGCTGTTAATGTCTCCAATATAGGTACCCTCCTTCCCAGACTTTGTGATGAGTGTTCAATATTAAATGTATATCTGAAGCAATATTTTAGGACATCCCAAGCAGACTTCATGTGACATATCGAGTTGACTGAATGATAGTCTCGACCGCAGTCTTACCTAAACGACAAATTGGTGAGCAACCCCCTTTCGACTCGCCAAGGAACTCGACCATTTGTGTAATTCAGTCAGACATCCCATTGCAAAGCAACTCATCCGAAACTTAGCTGTACATTGTAATTCGTCTTTATACACGTCTTTCAAAAACCTCTGAAGTCTGGTGGAAGCAATAAGAGGTACCTACCTACAGATTTGATCTAGTCACTATCATAGTGAATGGATGCATCGATCTCACATCCTGATCTAGCAAAACCAGCGCCCCGGACAGGTTCCTCAACGAGTTTATAAAAGATCGACGTCCAGGAACCCCTACTGGCGGCGGGCTTTGAACGCGACACCATCAACTCCCGAGTGCAGCCTGGTGCCTCTTCACCAAGCGCGGCCAGCAAAAGCGCGCACGTGGGGAGCGTGCTTCGGCTCGCGTAAGAGCCTCGATGCCGCTTGGGAGGAATACCTCTCCATCCGGCAGAACGTCATGGACAAACTTAAAAGGCCTCGTCATCGAGCACTGCATCCCAAACCCCAAGGGTGCAACCAAAACAACCGAGGAAACAACCACCGAGCACACGGAGAAGGCTCTGCAGCGCACCCGTGCCATTGCGGAAGCTGCGGCAGCAACACTAGCGTCTACCGAGGACGCGGAAGAGCCGTTCAGCCATAGTTGCACGATATGTGATACGCGTATCATTACGGCGAAGGCGAATTGTGCAACTATGCGTTCAGCGATGGGGCCTGTGACCAAATCGACACCATTGTGGACCTGCGTGGGACCTGCTCTACAAATGCATCACCAAGGGCAAAAATGCCGCTAGGAGTAGTAAATTGTTGTAGTTGGTCATAATTAAAGGGCAAATTTAAGGCACTCGTCGCGTAACTGAAGAGGCCTAGAGCCATTTTCGGGATAGCTAATCTGCCGTCGGAATTCAGTGGGACATAGAACTTACTTGCATGGTACCACAAGTCGCTATAATGCATAGGTATGTCCATCGAAGGACTCTAGCTTTGTTAGGTCTCTTGTAGGGTCAGATTGAGTCCGGACATGACTTACAGCCGTAGCAAGCTGTAGAGTCAACAAACTATCCCGGGTCTGCCGGAGACCGTGCTCCATGGCTCTAATGTGACTATCGGAACTTCAGAAGCAAAGATTAGTCCGGAGAACGGAGTGTGAATCATGGGGATTTGTAACCATCGCAACAAAGCTCCAAGTCGTAAATAAAATACTGGCGGTATTCACATTCTCTGACACGCAAAACACATCCTCAGGAATAAATCCTTTTATTCCTCAGAAGCTATCGGATGCGATCGAGACCGCACCGAGACCGTTGATGACGAGTTGGACCACAGTTGGACACTTTCACCCACAAGATATCCAATTTCCCGAAAGTTCTATCGGTCTGAGAGAGAGCGGGGTGGTGGTCCGCCCGAAGGGTCCATTAGGGAGGGACGGCGTCTGAGAGCACCCAGGACTCAGGAAAATCTGGGCGTTGATAAATGAAGAGTTACCATCTCGGATCGCAATGCTCTTTGTCAGTGCTCAGGCTTCAATTTGATTTCGCAAACAGCTGGCACAAACCATGACTTTGCCCTCGATCGAGGAAATGATGCAACTCGGAAGGGCCACGTGGTACAAGTGGCAAAGCTCTTAGCCAATAGTGGGTCGGCCAACTTCAATTGAGACGAACTTCAAGGTTTTGGCGTGTGCCTGTGGGCTGTCAAGCTAGCCATCAACACTTTGAAGTTTGATTCTGAAGGGAGCCAGGGAAGCGATAGGAGAACCGGCCGATCTTTGTTTGTTGTCTCGAAGCGAACAACAATTGTGAGGTTGTTCTCCATTGACCTCCATCATGGCGCCGACAAAGGGCGAGAATGTAAAGCACGAGGCGGAGACGGAATTTGACAAGACCGCCAAGGCGGTGTCAGACACTCTCCAGAAGGGCAAGGAGAAGGTTGGAGAGACAGTCGCACATGCTGCGGAAGGGGCAGAGGAGATTCTTCAAAAAGGCAAAGAGGAGCTAACAGCAGCTGCGACGCAAGCTTCGGAGAGGGTTAAGGGGGCCGCTGACGAGCTGAAGAAGGCGCATTCAAGGGCGGCAGCGAAGAAGGGGGCAGTGATTCACGACTTCTGCCTCGGCATTCCGTATGGTATGTTTCCAAGTTTGTGGCATTTGCAGCTTGACGCTGGTTCCGAGATGACGTGCCCCATTGTAGATAGACTCTCATCGAACATCTTAAATGCTGGCAAGCACGTGGCGGGGAAGAAGGACGAGGTTCAAAGTCATTGAAAATTGGTCTAGGAAGTTCTTTACACATCCAAATCCACATGCATGTACAATCAAGACGTAGGTGCATGCATGAGAGAAGCACTAGATCCGTAGATTGCTTGCATTTCAATGGTCTGCAGAGCTTGAGTTGGAGCGCCAGCACAACTAATCACATGGCAAGCAAATGTTTTGTGGAGGAGCTGCTAAAGCATGCTGATACTCCATTTTGAAGCCGTGTCGCAAGAGCATGCGCGACATCATCAGCTATCCGTAGGGTACAAGTTGGCTTGTCCTCTGAATGATTTGTCAACTTGCAGAGAGTGTTATCAATACTATGCTGCTGTGGAATCATCCAGCCATTGCGGCAGGGGCCTCAGCAGTGCTGACCGAAGCTTTATGACAATTCTGTCCAACAAATGCCACAACTCATTTATTGCACCACTTACCTACTTCAAACTGGGAAACCCCCTGCTTGGAAGTCAGTATCAGGTTGAAAGTCAGATACTGTCTTGGTGACCTTGTTAGCTTTCTCCTTCGCAGGCATCATCCTCCTCCTGGGCGGCTTTGTCTGGTTCGCAGCAGAGAAGGATCCAACCACTCTGCTGCCAGGTGTCGGCCTTGGCGTGCTGCAAACTGCGCTCAGGTGGGTACATCGGCCCATGATCAAACTAGCAATGAAAGACTTGTTAAAAATGTCGGTTCACATGAAAGAACTTTCAGCAAGTGGAGTGCTGAAGAATAGATGGATGTTCTATGAAGCAGACCACAAGTTGTCACTGCCTGCTGCCTTGTTTGGATGTCTGACAAAGCGTATTCAAAACTTGGTAAGGTTGGAAAACGCAATGGGAGCTACTGTTGATGCAGCCCCATCTTTCTGTCAGATGCACGGGACTCCCACTTTAGAAACACTTTTGCATTCAAGTTGGAAACACTGCTGCTGAATCTGCGACACCTATTGGTTTTCCTGTCTGCCTGTTTCCATATCTTGTAAGAGATGCACTGCTTTGAGCCCTTCAGCACCGTGTATTCCATGGTAGACAGCTCAAATTTCTCCAAGGTTATCCCGGTACCACCTTACACCGCCTTACCTGTGGGCCCCTTCTTTTTCGGTGTATATGTGCTTCAAACAGCAGTTACGCTACAGTGCACTCCTTTCCTTGTCCGTGTTGTGTTGTCCTGTCTTGATGTTCACTGCCTCCTCGTATCATAGGTGCTTAAGGGGGTGTGGTGCAATCAGATGGGGTTTCTCGTCAGGAGCAGACCATCGCTTACAGTGTTACATCTAGAATCCTTCCGGTTGCATTCCTTTCTTCGTTTCTACTCTCCTTCCGCCCACCTTTGTCTGTGTGCTCACTGTCTTGCTCTGGGGTGCAGCTACCTGAGCTTCCAGACCTGGAAGGCCGGCCAGAGGAACACGCCGTACATCCTGCTCTCGCTCTTCATCTCGTCCTTCCTGGCCTTTGCCAATGGGTACCCTTATGTCAAGGGCGAGGCGGACTTCATTCCAACAGGTAAGTTGTATGTGACCTGTCGTCCGAGTTCGACCTAAGAACTTCTTGGAAAAGATTGCCAACTAGAGTTCGTTGCGCACAACTCAATTTGCCTGTGTCATCTGGCCCTGTGGTTGCATCCCGGACGGTGAGCTTCTTGGGAAGCCTCGCCTGCGGCCTGCCTTGATATGGTTTGCGGGAGGACCTAGGAAACAGCAACAACTGTCGTTATGGTCCTTTTTTCTTACCATTATTGGAGATTTGGCAGAGGCAAATTAATCTGCTGTGGTCAACTTTCGGAGAATATCGAATGTGACACACGGCTTGGTATCCCTCTACGCTCTTGTCTGGTCCTTGACCCGTTCACACTGTTGTGGCAAGGAGTACCTAAGCTCCTTGGTACTCCTTGCCAAGGGAGTACCAAGGAGTACTCCCTTGGTACTCCCTTGGTATAATCTCAAGAGCTGAGATTATTTTTGGAATTTGCTTCAGGGCTCTTGTTTTGAGTGGTCACCAATGTCGTGGGTGTGGGCACGTTTCAGGGTCGTGTCAGCTGGAATGCAGAAATAGGTCTTTGTCTCGCCGAACATTCGTCTCCAAGAGAAGGTCAAACCTTTCACCGGCATTGGAAGATTCTATTTGACGAGTTGAAACCGACTTCAAACTCGGAAAGAAGTCGCACCTCCCCGGTTTGGATTAAGTCATAGCTGTCTGGGTCATGTGCAAGTTCCGTTCAGAATGCGACAGACATGGGCGACATGGTCTTCGAGTCTTTCTGTTTCTCCGTTTAACTATTGAAACTCTATCAGTCTTTCTTGGTCTAATCTCGTTGTATAGGCTCTTGACGTCCGTTGGCCTTGCCCATGCAGGACTGGTGGGCCTGATCAGCGCAGTCATGACGCTCTTCTACCTTTACGTCCAAGGTGTGGGCGGCAACCGGCCTCCCAAGCAGGATTAGCGCTCTGAGGCAAAAAAGCCTGACGAATTGTACATAGGACGCGTCCTAGCGGGGATCGCAAATAGCACGCAGTCAACACGAAAGCAATTAGGTTGGGGCTGTGAGAATCGAAGCTGAGGCTCGGTGCTACTAGTATACAAGAGTGCTGGGAGTGGAGTGGAGGCGTCAGTAAAAGCTAGCTTTTTGACCTGTAGGCACGCAAATGATGTGCAGCGGCTTGCTCAGATGAATGTCGAATTCTCAGATGTACTACGGTATCGAGGCTGGCTGGCCCTAAGGCGCAACTTGAGGTGAAATGATAAAAAACGCTTCTATAAGAAAGCTTTTGCAACTTCTTTCGATCAGGTTGGCAATGACTGCCCTTGCGGGGAGCGAAGAGCCTCTTCCCAAAGGGAATCGCCTTAAAGCATGATGCGACTGACATATGTATGCACATGCAACATGGTGCAGATTGCCAGTGTGCACATGTGAGCAAGCCGGTTGAGAGACAGCATTTGCGAGCTCGTTGGGGCACTTAACATGCTGCGCAACCATGCAGACATCAATAGCCACCAAGGGGTTTCAGGAGCGGCACACGATTAACGACTGGCACATTTATCATGCATGCACATGGGTCAGGACCTCGAAGGTCTAGAGTTAGATCGTTCAAGATCTCAGCCGGCTGCCCGCAAGATGCAACCGCGCGCGCATGTGCTGGCTGCGGAATCGGACTCATGTCAAATATCATGCAAGCTCCTCATGTATAGGGATGATGACAATATGCGCCTACGAAGCTTGTGTATAGTTGCCACATATGGAATCCCCATCGATCTGAATGCGGGCCATCATTGCATCACACGCGTGCAAGCCGGACTGTATCCGGGCATATGCGATATCAGATGTTAGCGCGCGCTTGATTAAGGATTGCTTGCCAGGTGCATCGAGTATCTTCATGCAATCAGATGTACCAGGAATGCGCCATCAAACGACTTCGATTGAAGCAAGCGTTAGACGTTGACGCCGGACGGTTGGTGCCAATCGAAGACGTCATGAGTAATTCCATTAGAAGCAGAGAAATGAGCTCAATTCAATCGCACTGCACATCTGATGTTCTTGCCCCTTTTGAAAAGCCGCCGTTTTGGTTCACACCAAAAGCATCACGCGTGAGCTCGTCACGCAGTCTGACCCCGGGCATAAGAGGGCCACGTTTCACTTTTGCACTTGTTGACTACCCTCATTCATTTTACTTAACACGACAACCGGCGTAGCTCAGTCTTTTGACCCAAGGGCTTCAGCCCGCAGCTCTCTGGCGCTCACCTCCCGCATCTTATACTTTTGCACCTTCCCGGTTACAGTCATCGGGAAGGCGTCGACGAACTTCACGTACCGAGGCACCTTGTACCGGGCTATCCTCTCCCGGCAGTGGCTCGTGATATCGTCGGGTGTTGACTTTTGGCCCTCTTTTACCTTGACCCAAGCGCAAAGTTCTTCACCGTAGTATGAATCCGGCACGCCGATTATGTGGACGTCTTCGACGCCTGGATGTGTATGAATTACATCTGCACAAGGAACGTGTGAGCTTGTTGTTTAGAGAACAGTAGGGCTTCGGGTTAATTCTGAAGTAGTCGTTCCCAGCACCACATAGGAACGGGATTAAGAACGACGGAACGGCCTCTTCTGAATGCTATAGACGGGAGTCAAAGTCTGAATGATTTGGGGCTCTTCGATTCAAGATGGTCAGTACGTGCCAAGAAAAGGTGGTCCTTGAGCGAAGTGCACAGGTGATCGGCTCATCGTGGACGAAGTGATTGAACTTGGGTCTGACTACGAAGAACTTGAAAAGATACGACGTGCAGCAAAGTTGACGAGTCGCTCGGCTCGCTTTCCAAAGCCTCCTTGACGTGTTTTCGCTGGCGTACTCCTTACTCAAAACACGAGAACTGTATACAAGCCTTGGAGATCCCAACGATGTGAAAGGACTCAGTAGGGAGCAGAGGGAAAGCTAAGGCCGGCGGGGAACTTCTCATACGAAAAGTTGAGCATACCACATCTTAACAAAACTGGAGCGAAGTTTGGTTGCGGGAATCCGTCCCCAAATAGCAGCAGAAGAGTGTTCTTACATAGACGACTACCTTTCCGAAGCACGGCACTCCTCCGAGCAATATTCATACCTACCTTCAATCTCCTTTGGAAACAGGTTTTGCCCGCCTCGGATAACCATGTCCTTGATCCTGCCGGTTATCGAGCAGTAGCCTCGCTCGTCAAACGCCGCCAGGTCCCCGGTGCTAACCCAGCCTTCGTCATCCTTAACCTCCCTCGTCTTCTCCGGCTCGTCCCAGTAACTTTTCATGGTTAAGTAGCCCCTAACCACCAGCTCCCCGGGGGTATTCACCGGAAGAACCTCCCGGGTTTCCGGGTCAACTACTTTTGCTTCGGTGTGAGGCTGGATCCGGCCCACGGTTTCCAGCCGCTTTTCTACCGGGTCGTCCACGGTCGTCTGGAAACTGACCGGGCTTGTCTCGGTCATGCCGTAGCAGATCGTAACCTGCGTGGACTGATCAACCTCAAAGGACGCCTCGAAAAAAATCCTCGTGTTTGCCGGCTAATGAGAGGAATGACGCTTATTGACGGTTCGTAGTTTCAGAGGTGCAAAAAGCAGCTGGTTCAGAATTGGAAATATCCAAAGCTGCGGTTCCGTTCTGTTTGGAGACTTGAGCAGGGAGCAGGAGAAAGGCGGATTCAATCAGCCGCCCGCACCGACGGGAGCTCAGATTGTGGCACCAAAAGTGTAACCAGGCTCCTATTCACTGGTGTCCTGTCTTCAAGTCAAAGCATGCAACATTCCACCTGCCGGAGGAATCCAGTTGCCTTGTGCGGGGCGAGACTTAGTAAGGATCTCGAACAAGAATCTGAACAGGACTTCAGGGGCAAATTGTCAAAACACATTAGCAACTTTCTGACCGCAATCTTTCGTTTACATGTGGGCAGCCGGCACTCAAGTCGTGGACACGTGGCGGCATCCCACCTGGCGCATGTGCATGTCGGTCATGACCCGGCGCATGACGTTCACCGGGCAGGGTGAACCGGCCATGATTCCGGTCCGCAGGCTGGACAAGTCGAACCGGGGGAAGGCCGGGTGGTGCAGCTCCGCCACAAACATGGTCGGGACGCCGTACAGGGCGGTGCACCGCTCGCGGTGGACGGCCTGCGCGCGCGCGGTTTGGTCTTGTGAGTCACCAATTGATGCATGAGAAGGCATGCGTGATCGGAGAGACTGAGTTCTTTCTTTATAGAACTTGCTTTCCGCAACAGGATGATTTCCTCTGACTTTGTGTGATAGTGAGTCTTTTGCTTCGCGCCTGCGCTTCGCCAACATTGCGGCTGACTGACATTCTCAATACGGGTGCACAACAGCCTCCAACACGTATCTTTGCAACCTTTGTCAACAACTACCGGCAACCGACGAGAAAGAGTTCAGTCGTCGTCTATCCAAGAAACACCGGCAGCTTTTGGCAAAAACGATTAGCGAAATCGACGTTTATTAGCAGGAAAAATCGGCGTCAATAAGTAGAAGTTGCTCTTAACAGCACATTTAATTGGCGCATGTCTCAACGAGTATTGAACCAAGGGTTTGGACTATGCGAATATCACTAACTCCACTCCTTGTACCGGATTGCAGCGATGAGTAGATGTATAAGAAATGGCAATGATCGGTCACCTGAAGAGTCGCCAGTGGATCGAACTCCGGTGACGGGATGACCATCGTGGCGCCGTGAGTAATGGCCGCCAAGTTACCCATCACCATGCCTGCACACGCCAAATTGTTTTGCCTCATTGACACGGGATCCCAGATGAAGGTTGGCAGTCAATCGCTTGGCGCACTCAAGTATTACTCAACCTACTCGCTACCGAAGAGGAGGCCAGTCAAACTGACACTTCACTTGATTCGGGAGGGGATGTTTGCAACAATGTTTCGAGTTCGTCCATTGGACCGAAACCAGCCAGGAGGTCGCCGAAGGGTGATCTTCCGGCGTTCCGCTCCGCTCACCGAAACAGTGGTAGAACGGAACGGGGATGCAGATCTTGTCGGCATCCGAGAGCAGGATGCGGCGCCCGACCAGGAAGCCGTTGTTCAAAATGTTCCGGTGAGTGAGGCACGCGCCCTAAGAACCGGGACATTGACGTCAAGGATACGTCAATCTTACTGTAGCAGCGGAAATGGGATACACGGGAATCAAGGAGGTAAGATTCTAAAGTAAGTTTTGGAAAATGAGAAGAATGAAGATGAGATCAAGATTGAGGTCAGCAGTGATAAGTGGGCAGCGCCGATCTGGTTGCTGTCCACGTGGCTCGGCCTACAGCTTGGGCTGGTGTCAATAAAACGGCTGACCACGGGAATGCGTTATGGCAACTTTTTAGGATCAAGTACTGTTGAAGAAAGACACCCTTACGACTATTACCGAAGGTCAACCAGGCATGCAACGCCGACCAAATTTCGAAGACAGGCTTTGAGACAGACACCTACGAAAATGCAAAGTACCGAATACTCGCTAAAAACTTTGGCGGCCAGTCAATCATCGCGGACTTTGGCGCCTGCCCTCACCGCGTTCCGTAAGGATGGGCTGAATCTCAAACGGATACATCAAATTTGAGTGAGTTGCGTCACACCTTGGGCCGACCGGTCGTGCCTGACGTGAACTGGATGTTGATGACGTCATCAGGGTCGTTAGAAGCCTCCACTCGCTTGAGCGCCTCTTCGTCCGCGGTCGTTGCCAAGTCCATAACGTCATTCAGTCCCAGCAGGCCGGGCGCCCCCTGTTCGCCTGAAATAAAAGGATTTTGATTCAGTCCTATCTCCCTAAATAGTAACGGAAACTCCTTCTTTAACACCTTCATACGAAGCAGAATATACCTCCTGGCTTGCTTAGGTGAGAACCGACACTGTTCTCTCCTCCTCCTATCTCTCAATTTCAATGATGCAGGCTTCACAAGTCATTGAAACAAGAAGCAGGAAGCAATATTTGAGCAGCTTTCGATCCAGCTCAAAGTGCCAGTTTTTTGCGAGACTGCAGATGCTGACAAGCGCGAACTTCGATTCCAAACCAGATATTGGCCAAACAAGAGGTGGGCGGAGAAGGATGCAGAGCGCTAGGGAGCTCGGGGTTTGCAAAGTTTGGTTTCTCTTGTACTCGTTCCTCACGTTTCACGACTAAACATTCGAGCCTCCATAAGGAAATACACTCTCTCCAGCAAGGTCAGCTGGTTACTGTTCTGCCATAACAAACAATCCTGATACCCACATTCTGTACCTGGCTGGTAGGAGCGAGGTTGGATGCCTTTGTACAAGACTTTCAGTTGATGACAAGCATGAGGAGTTGGCACCGCTTCTGCAACGTTCAGAACCTCACCTAGTGTCAAAATGTGCTCCAAAGAAGGCACCTCCTCTGAGCGCACTCTTCCGGTGCCCCCCCTTGTGTCCCACTTCAACGCCCGTTCACAGGTCTCTATCATGCTCTTACCCTTATACTTATCAGCCACCACAAGCGCTCTGCAACCCACTTTTCTGACTGTTTGATGCAGCTCCAAGCTCTGATACCCCGGGTTTAGGTTGACCAGGATCAAACCCAGCTTTGCAGCTGCAAACTGCGTCACAACCCATGCCGCGTGGTTAGGAGAAAACAGACCCAGTCTGTCTCCTCTGGTTAAGCCCAGTCTGGCGAGCCCGCTGGCTAAGGCGGTGACCCTTTTGAGCAACTCTTCGTAAGTATAGCAAACGTTTTCTTGCTTTGAGATTAGGGCGACATGGTTGGAAAAGTTGGCTGCGGTCTCAGTGAACTTTTGGCCAATTGTTGTTTCCAGGAGAGGGATATTGGTGGGACCTATCACATGGCTTTGAGACAAGAGGATTTGTTGATCATCCCCTTTTTGTGGAATGGAAGCACTGTGAGCTTGTCTACTACGATCCTGTAACCAAGGTACTGAACCGCAGCGAGAAGCAGGCCAGAAGCGGGGAGACTCAGGAAAGGACCTGTCATTGTGCAGATTACAATGCAGACTGGCCTCCGCAGAAGTGTTGCTTTGATTCTTAAGAGCAGCAGTACTAGAGAGGACTCTACTAGCGTTGTGCCAATGTGCTGCTCCCACAGGCGCATTTATGTTGACCTGGGATGACAGCCTGATTCCCAATGCCTTCAGCAGCTGCCCAAAGGGGCCCTGCGCCATAATGCGGTCAGCTCACTCTCATTCCATATTCACTTATAAGGCGGCTTCAATGAATTCGCTGGCTTCAAGGATAGATTGACCCCCTGCAACATTAGGGCGGTCACTCTAGGTGCCTTACTGGAGCTTGAACCCTATTTTTCCGCATTGCAGAATATAAAAGGAATTGCTTGGAATAGGCCGATGTGATTGTGACTTGGACAAAGGTCTTGGCCCCTTTCGACACCAGCTGGGTTATCTCCGGTCTGTAACCTTACGGTTGTATGAAGCCACCTTGACATTATCAAAGTTCGTCATTCAGGGTCTCTGATAAGAGGGGCGACTTGTAGGTCAGATTGAGGGGAATCCCTCCTTGACTTGCGGCAAGCTTGTCCTTAAGGCCAACGAGAGATATCCTCAGCTTTCATCTCCAGCTAAGATTGATACTGCAAGCCAGCATGTCAGCCATGGACTGATGGACGTACCTGCATGGAATCGAACATTGAACAAGAAGGCAATTGCAAGTTAAAATGCTATCCTAGCGCAGCGAACTGTTCAAAGTGTGCTGACGTAACGGGAGCCCTCAGCCATGCCAAGTGGCTGGATGATCCCTCCGTGTCCGACCTGCTACCTTACCTGGTTTAAGGTTACCGCACTCCGGATTTTGACGACCGCTTTCGCGTCGCGCGAAAGCGGTCGTCAAAATCCGGAGCCTAGGTATTTACGTCGGTCAGATTTGCCTGGGTCCGCCGGTTCTCGGATCAAGCTACGGTAACGCTCAACTCGTTCCGTCTTCTCCAAGTGATTCTGTACCTCGTACAGCCGGCCACGTCACGGTAGCCTTGCAGTGAGGCAAGGAGGCACCTGATCATGAGAGAACTTGAATGGCGCCCAGTTTACTTTCCCTAGCCATCTTCTTTCGAGGCTTCGTCTGAAGGGGAGCGCTCTGCAATTGGGAGAGTTGAAATCTGCGGTGGCGGCAAAATGGAGGGCGAATCAACCTATGATTTGAGGAGGGCATGCAGGACGTGGAACGGAGGCACCCTTTCTTGCAGCATCCTGTAGAAGCTTGACTTTGTTGCTCACCGCGTGCTGCAAATGGACAGCGAAAGTCTCTATGCCGCCGCTCTGGACAAGGCCAGGGCCGATTTACAGCGCCTTGCTTCTGCTGAAGAGAAAGAACCTATCAGCGGTGTGCCTAGCCCCCCAACTGAAATTGATCAGCCAAAAGTGCCCAGGGCATTCGACCGGTCGCCCAGCCTCAGGGACAATGCTGAGGAGCAGAGCCCGGGAATTGATGTACCGGGCAGTCTTACAGGCTTTCCGCCCACCTTTCCGTCCCATAAGAGGCTCCCAGGGACCCGCTTTGTGGTTGATGGGTTCCGTGTGGCGGGCGCATGGAGTCACAGCTACTTCTTGACGCACTTTCACAGGTGAGGAATATTGCATGTGTTTTGTCTTTCTTTCTGCAGTTCAAAGTGCCGGTCAGTACATACGAGAGCAAAGATGCCAGCAAGTAACATTGCCAGTTGCAGTTGAGAATTGCCTGTTTGGAAAGAAGACATTGCTGCCCCATGTTGAGCAGACCGATCATTTCTGATCTTTCCAATGACTAGCTCCGTTATTGTTGCTGTCCTTTCTCATTCTGGTGTCTCAGTTTGAGCTGTGACTCTAAGAGTCTGATTGCAAAAGCAGTAGGACCCTATTGTTTGATACGGTGATTGAAAAGGACTTGTGTTACCGGATATGGACGTTGTTTCGTCGCTCGATCATTCCAAACGTCCCACCTCTCAGCCTATGTGAGCAGAACTCAAATCTACAAGCTAGCACCGCGTTGCTTCTCCAAAGCTGAAATGCCGACTCACAAACGCTGAAACGCGGAGAAAAGTCACTCAAGCCAGTCCCTCCTTGCAGTGACCACTATCAAGGCATCACCGACAATTGGCGCAAGGGCGTCATCTTCTGTTCCGAGACCACGGCCCGCATGGTCGTCCAAGTCTTGGAGGTGCCCCCACACTTCGTAGTCCCGCTGCCGATGGACCGCGAGGTGGAAATCGACGGCTGCGGGGTGACGCTCATAGGTGGGCGACTCTACTGACTGTCGGTAATGTTTCTTGTGGAAAAACTTGTCGTTTGTACTGTTTGGTCTTCGGAAAGGGAGGGGTCCGCCACGAGGGGTGGTCTGGTCAATAGATAGAAGTGTGTTGTTGGCTGCTTACGAGCAGACAGGATTTGTGCCCGTTTTGGGGTTGTGAGTTGATGTAGTTGGAAAATGGCAAAGAATTTTGTCTCGGGTGTTAGGCTTCCAAGTTGTGGTTTGAGCACCGAGGAGGATCGATTGCACTCCTTGTCCAAGTTGTGGCTGAAACGTGGCACTTAGTGTGAAACATGTTAATCACCTATGGAGACAAAGGATAAGGCCCCTTGTAAGTGGCCCCTTCGAGAGTCGAAAGGACGATTGGCCGACCAAGTGTAGCTTTCCGGTGCCTTCTTCGTCTTCTTCACTTGCAGCACTTGCATAGCTGACCGGCTACAGCAGTTTGCATGAAACTTGTCATGGAATGTATGAGCGGAGCACTTAGGTGCACGGGTAAATTGGTGCGACCCCCGTGCACAATCAATGACGCCACCAGCAAAACGTTGAAACTCAAGCCGTCGATTCCCGATTGAATCGAAGCTGAGGCTTCCGATTGGCGTTTATGACGTCACTGATCGTGCAAGGCAAGGCCGCGCCGATATTGTGCACACAATTGCGGTCCTCCACAACTTCGCGACAGGTTCCACGAATACCACTGTAACGTCGTTAGGACCACCTCCCTCAGAGATTTTATTGATTTTGACGCAGATGCGAATCACTGCCCTGGGGCGATCCAGTTCCTGTTTCGCATTCCGGGTGCTCCGGAGAAGCGCTACGTCCACTGTGGGGACATGCGATTCTGCACGCAAATGACCGCAAATCCCTGTTTGGCACCGTATGTTGGGGCTGATGCCGTCTACCTGGTAAGACCGCTTGCGCTTCAAGTCTCGGTCTACGTTTAAGAATCCCTCGCTCTATGTATATCAAACGAGGGCGCTGCCCTGTTTGGTGGAGAGGGTTGGGCCTATTTTTGCCGCCGACGAAAGTCCTTTTGGATCAGGCGATGGGGCCAGATGGACGTGCTGAGTTGTTTTCTCTGATTACTTGACTTCCTGACGCCAGCAAAGCGCCTGATGGCTATGCATTCGGATCCTTCAATCTGAAATCTGCAACCTCGTTTCGTCTGACAGAGTTGCCATTTTGTGTTTGTCACTTCGTTCTGTGGCTTAAGGCACACTCAAACAGGGCTTTAGCTCAAGGAGAGTTTTTTTGGTTTTGGGTTCTTCAGATATGTCCTGACTTCTGTGTTTCTCACTCACTTGTCCGCTTGCAAAGGTCCCTATTGTCTCCTCCTCAGGACACCACGTACTGCAACCCCCGCTACGTCTTCCCCCTTCAAGAGGCGTCCGTTGAGTACATAGCCGCAACGGTCGCAGCTCGTATGCAAGAATGGCGGGCCGAATACGACGCCTGGATCAAAGAGCAACCCAATAGCGGAGCAGCGGCAGAGACCAACCCGGCAGGGGATGGCGAAGGGGTTGGGTCGGGGGATCCCCCTGAGGGCGAAGCGTCGCCTCTCGAGCGGGTACTTGCGCAGCCAGTGGATTCCACTGACTGCCCGCGGCCGCCCCTGTTCATCATCGCAACATACGTCATCGGGAAGGAGAAGATTCTGTACGCTGTAGCGCACCGGTGCGGGTGCAAGATCTACGTGGACGAGCGCAAGATCAAGATCCTGCGCTGCTTGGGGCTAAACGACCTCTCGATCTTTACGAACGATTCGAGCAAGACGAACGTTCACGTGGTGGGGTGGGGTTTTCTGGGCGACGCGTGGCCCTTCTTCCGGGCGAACTTCACCAACATGGAGCAGGCGTTAGACGAACGGGGGTACGAAAAAGCGGTCGGTTTTGTGCCAACCGGGTGGACGTATGAGCTGAAAAAGAAGGCGTTTCCCACCCGGGAGAAGGGCCGGTGTAAAATTCATCTGGTGCCGTACAGCGAGCACAGCAACTATGCTGAGCTCAGGGAGTACGTCAGCTTTTTGAAGCCGAAGCAGATCATCCCGACGGTGGGCGTCGACGAAAAGGGAATGGACGGCAAGGCGGTCGCCGCCATGCGGAAGCACTTCAGGTGGGCGGGACTGAGCTCGCTCTAGTTCTTTCGAAGTTGCCTGAGTTTGTTCAATGTATGGAGAATCTGCAAGGTGGGCCGGCTTTGTATGGCTGAGTTGGCTGGTTGTTCAGGATATAAAGGCTTTGCATAGCTCGCAAAGCAAAAGACCCAGAAGAGCCGTTCATGTTGTCACTGTGGGCGAAATCGATTTTCAGATCACGCAGTGCGAAAATAACCAGCAAACGATCCGTGGAAAGCCTTCTTTTCGTATTCTTCATTTTCCACTTCATCTGCGCGTTTACTTTCACCAGTGATTCCAGTCTCTGACGCACAGTACCCAAGCAACTTCTCTTCGGAACCAGTTTCGATCTGGATTCCAATCTGATTCATACAGGAATTTGGTCGATGAGACCGAGGGCAAGCGGCGATTCCTGCGGAGCTTCCAGAGGAGCGGCTCGGGAAGCAAGCCGCCGGCGCTTGAGCTGGCAGCAGAGCTGGCCGTTGATGTGGTGGATGAGGACACGTGCCAGAATCCTGTTGAGCGGGATGACACGTGTCAGGACCTCACGGTCAAAGACGAGGACGGGCTTGACGAGAGTGACGAGGCGGAAGAAGAGGTGCAGGCGAAAGACGATCCGGATTACGTGGATTCGGAAGCTGACGTCAGCAGGTCGGAAGGTGACGTCAGCGGCGAAGAAGGGGAGACCGGGAAGGGGCGGGGTCGACCAAAGCGGGGTTCGAAGTTGAAGGGCGGGGAGAAAGCGGAAAAGGATCCGCTTCTAGTTGCTGAGAAAAAGGATCCCCTCCCGGGGCGTCTGACGCCTGTGCTGAACAGACGTGGCAAACGTAAGTTTGACGGGGAGAAGAGCAAGGGAAATGCTCCGAAGCGAACGACGCTTGAGATCAAGCCGAAAGTGAAGGAGGCTGTCAAGGCAGAAGTGAAAATTGAGGCAGCGGAAGACGAACCCGAGAGAAAGGAGGACGTGGCAAACGGAGATTTAGGTAAGGGTTCCGGGGAGGGCTTGAGCTGGATACAGGCTCACAAGCAGGCGCTGCAGGGGGTTGACCCGCCGGTCAACACTGTTGGTCCAAACGCAGGTGCAGAAAGGAAGGTAGAGGAAAAGGGGGTAAAGGAAGAAACGCTCGAGCATGCCCAAGAGAGCCAGAGAGAGTCTGAGGGGGAAGGGAATGGGAGTCTTGAAAAGGTAGAACAACTGCGCGCAATCCTGCCCGGAATGACCGCCGCAAAGGCGGAGTTGCTTCTGGCACGCGCCGGGGGGGACGTTGCAGGGGCGGTGACCTGGTTCTACGATGGGGGGTGCGCAGAGGAAGTCACGGCTAATCATGCGGAAGGGGGACCAGCTGAAGATTTGAAGGAGGGGCGAACGGATGCAGAGAGAAACGGCGGGGAAGAGGATCGTAATGTCAAACAAGCAGAGTTGCGAAGAGAACATGAGGAGGAGGGTGAGCGGCAGGATGCGGGTGCTGACGTGGCTGCTGACGCGGTTGCCGACGCTGGTGTTGACGTCATCCAAGGGGCTACGGGGGACGAGGCTGACGAAGGTCCCAGCGTTCTGCAGACGGCGGACAGGAGGGACCGGACGTCCGAAGCGAGTCCGAGTCCGAAAGGGGGGGGCGCTCCGCAGCCTGCAGCAGGGAAGACGAGGACCCCCCCCAGAACGCCCGTATCTGCAAGAAAAAGAGTGGCGAGTCAGGTTGCTGGAAAACGGGCGTCGGCTTCGAAGGCCGGTGGCGGGGCCGCCAAGAAAGGGAAAACGGACCGGCAGCAGCCGTCGATCTTGAGCTTCTTTGGCGGGGGGAAGAAAGAGCAGCCGTCGATGGGGGCGAAGGGGCTCAGTGGGGCGAAAACCAATGGGATGGAGAGCGGACATACAAAAGAAGGTGGCGATAAGTTTGGAGGGAAGCATCCAGAAGCAAGAGAAGCGGGGGAGCGGACAGAGTCGGATGGAGAAGGGGCAGCGTCCCTGGAAGCCAACGTGGGTCAGTTGCTTGGGCTGCTAGATGGCGGTCTGGGGAAGGAGGAAGCGGAAGCTCTGCTGAAAGAAGCAGAGGGTGACGTCAATCGTGCGCTGGATCTGTTTTACAGTCGGGAGGGGCCTGTTACGGGGGGAGGGGACAGCAAGGCGCATGCTTCTGGGGAGCGGGATGGGGTCGCTACAGGGCCTCAAGAAGCGAAGGGTGGGGCATGTTCGACGGAGGAGGGAGCTCTTGCGGAAAAGTCTCCGGAAGAGGTTGATCCGCCGAAAGAGAAAGAGGAGGATGGTGTATCCAAACACGTCGCACGCGCAGAGACGCCGCGGGACGGGGACCTTGGGTCGCAACTGAACGGCAAACAGCAGTCTCAAGAGGTGCGACAGTCTCAAGAGGCGCGCCAGACGCAAAATAGCGAGCACTCTAAAGAGGGGGGAGAAAAGGAAGAGGTTGCCGAAGAAAAGGGGGGTGCAAATGGGGCCAAGGAAGTCGAGAAGGGGAACAAGGTTCTTCCTTCCGAAAGGCAGCTGGGGGGCGTGGTGGCGACCGGGAAGTTGGGCGCGAGTGAGAGCGAGAGGACAGCTGTCACGCTCTCATTGGCGAAGTACGACCCGATTGGACACGGTAAGTGGCTCCTCGTAAAACCACGGCCTACCGTGAATCAGTCTGCTGATTGACTGTGCCAAGGCCCCCATAGTGGACTGCCACAACTTCTAGCCATCAGTGGTGTTGCAAACCTCCCTCTTTGCATCGACGAAATAGCGGGAGAAGTACACCGCTCCTTGAGTGCGCCGAAAGTAGAGTCACTGTTTAGCCTGTCAATTCCGATCCACTTAAGTATGGACATGCGGTGACGAGCAATGGATTATGGGTCTGCCAAATCGCTAAAGCGTTCCATGGCTGCTTGTTTTCCGACGAAGTCCGGGACAATGTGGGACCTAAGTGGAACTTTACCTCAACCACACCACGGTCTGATACCGAACTGGACTCTGCCTTCTGTGCAGCGTGTTGGACGCGCGGGGAGGCCGCGCCGTATTTGCACCTGGCGCGCACCTTTGAGATCCTGGAGCGCGAGCGGGGCCGCCTCAAGATGGCGGACATCCTGTGCAACATGTTCAGGAGGTGCGTGAGAGTCCGAAATTGTTTTTGAGCATGCAGCTACGAGTTTTGTTATGAGCCTCCAAGCATTTCCGGAGGAGGATCTCCGGAAGGGATCCAAGTTTTTGTAGCCGGAATTACAACTTCGCAGAGCTCATTCTAACCAAAGTAGCCATTCAGTGCTTTGTTTGCTGGGCCTGGGATCCGGTTGGTTTCTCCACAAGCTCAGCAGGTAAGACTACGGTTGTTGCATCTTATCGTCAATCTCTAGGAAAGCAGTCCTTGATCAGGGTGCCACTGTCTGCTGATTTCCCTTACGACCGACTTTTATCTTCAACCTCTAGAAATCAGTACATACTCAGCGTGCCATTCTTGCTAATCCCCTTGCCCTCTCAATCAACCCGCAGCCTGCTCGCGCTTTCTCCGGACGACATTCTGCCCGCCGTGTACCTGTCCACCAACCGGGTCGCCCCCGACTTCGAGAACGTCGACATGAGCATAGGGGGCAGCACAGTCGGGGCAGCCATCGCCGAAGCTACCGGCACGTCGAAAGCGCAAATGCGCGAGCTGTACAACTCTCTGGGGGATCTGGGTGACGTGGCGCTCGCGTGCAAGCAGCGCCAGGCGACGCTCATGGCGCCGCCCCCCTTGCGGGTGGCGCAGGTCTACCGGGCGCTGCGTAAGATCAGGTGGGCTTGTGAGCAACGTTCGGGATAGAATGGTGGGAACCAGCTCGTCGGCCGTAAGGAGGCTGTCAAGCCCGGTAAAGAAAGTTTCTTCTGTAGGCGATTTTGGAGCTAACTGGTTTAACGAAAGTCGTCGGCCTCCAGTTGAGATGGGGCTGGAAGAGAACCTGTCCAGAACCTGTCCGTGCAAGTATCATGTAGCCAACGGGTCTCAAGCTTTTATCGACGTTAAGCAGAGCCAGGGGATTGACAGGCCGCAAGCAGTCTTTTCACCGTGCATAATGTCCCACTTCAAAATTTTCGTAAAGCCCCCTAGAACTCTGCCTTCAAAGGTTTCGTTCGTAGGTGAGACCCTTCGCGTCAAGCACGCAGAAAAGCCTGAAATCTGGAAGGACACTGTGAACTTCGAAGATGCTATTAATCTGATCCCCGTTTTATCCCGTGCAGCAAGGAGACCGGCCCGGGGTGCAATAACCGGAAGAAAAACATTGTGCTAGGACTTTTGCGCGCGTGCCGCGAGAAAGAGACGCAGTTTGTGGTCCGCACGCTTATCCTCAACATGCGCATCGGCGCCATGATGAAGACCGTGCTCCCCGCCCTGGCCCAAGCTGTGGTCATCCACAAATCCCTGCCGTCCGATGCCCCCGCCGGGCCTGCCATCAACGGCCTGAAATCGAAGCTGCAGGAAGCGTCCGCGGCCGTCGTTGAGGCGTACAACTTTTGTCCGAACCTGGTGCGTGCCGGATGGTGGTTTGTGCTGATTTTGAGTCCGGACTTTTGAGCTGATTTTTTCCTGATCAGTTTCTAAATCCGTTTTGCCTTCGACTCATTTGTCAACACCCGTTCGTTAACCCCAACGCCTTAGAGTACGTCAATTTGGGCCCTTCCTTTACGACTTGTACCCATAGCCGCAATGTGCCGATGAGGTCAATCACACAAGTAAGACATTTTGAAGACCAACGTTCGTTTCCGGAAGCTCAGCGCTGCAAGCGCGTAAGGCGGGTGAGACGTATCTCTTACCGTATGCTCTTATTTTCAGCGGACATTGTACGTCCTCAGAAAGTTATACGTCGCGTATCTATTCGCAGGACGTGCTAGTGCCGACTTTGGTGGAGGGCGGCATCGAGGCAGTGATCGCTCAGGGCGCGGTCGCCCTTGGGACGCCCATCAAGCCCATGCTCGCCAAGATCACCAACGGCATCCCGGAGGTCCTCAAAAGGTTCCAAAGCCAGGCCTTCACCGCCGAGTTCAAGTGAGAACTTTTAGAGGTCCCAGATGATGTGATTGTATTACGTACAGGCATTGGAAACATGCTCAGGAAATCTCCCACTCAAACGGCCATAGAGAAAACAATCTGTCAGCCGTTGAAAAATTTGTCGCCTTTCCTGTCGGTGTATGCAGTCCTGTCTTGTTTTGGTACTCACGAACTCAAGAAGCGCCAACAGTTTTTGTAACATCCTTTCATCGTTTGGGACTTAGCATTGGCCGACAGAATGAAGTATCGTCTCGCAAAAGCTTTTGGCCCTAGGTGCGTCCGCAGTCTTCCCGTCGTCTAGCCTCTCCGGGAGGATATTCAAACACCGGACGTCATCTCGTCTGCTTGTCCGCAGGTACGACGGACAGCGCGCGCAGATCCACTTGCTGCCGGACGGGACGGTGCGCATCTTTTCCCGCAATTGCGATGACAACACGGCCAAGTTCCCTGACGTCATCGCGACCGTCAAGCAGGCTGCACGTGGCGGCTGCTCGTCCTTCATCATCGACGCTGAGGTACGGTCTCTTGTACGGACGTTTCGGCGGTGTCGAATGTTGAAGATTTTTTGCGTCTAATCAGAAGCTTGCCGATAGCGCTATGAGTAGTCAAGGTGAGGTCGAACCAGCAAATTTACTTCTCCTTGTGAACGGCCCCTGAACAACGGTTCTCTGGCTCTCCCGGATCACAAAATTCATCATCATGAACTGGCAAGCAGCAATGTTCTTCCGCCCTGGCGAGAGGTTTTGGAGCGCTCCAGCTCGCAATGACTGAATCAAGGAGCGTCATCGAGGGCCCGGCTGAGTCTTTCGCAAGCGGCTGACTTGCAAATGCCAATCTGCTTCGCAGTTGGTCGCGGTGGATCGCAGCGCGGGCAACAAGCTGATGGCCTTCCAGACGCTCAGCACGCGCGCGCGCGGCGGTGAGAAGACCAAGATCGAGCTGGCTGACGTCAAGATCGCGGTGTGCGTCTTCGCGTTCGACCTCATGTTCGTCGACGGACAGGC
The DNA here is from genome assembly GCA_000708835.1 of Klebsormidium nitens. NCBI lineage: Eukaryota > Viridiplantae > Streptophyta > Klebsormidiophyceae > Klebsormidiales > Klebsormidiaceae > Klebsormidium > Klebsormidium nitens. The sequence goes on along the minus strand of DF237647.1, from coordinate 17,097 downwards.
GCTGGTGAAGGAGTCGTTCCGCGAGCGGCGCCGACGTATGCACGCCGCGTTTCCGAAACACTCGGCGGGGCACTTCGAGTTTGCGCGGGAAGCGACGGTGGGTTACCCTGCTGATTCTTGTCATTCAGGATTTGAGAGCGGATTCTTGAAGTCTGACGGTCTCGAAAAGTCGGCTTGGCAGTTTGGTACCCAATTTTCAAAATTTGACTTTGAGGTTGGCGGGGTGACGTATGCCGCCGGATAGAGATTCAACTCTGGCAGTTGCTCGCGATGCCCCTGAAGTGAGCGCAATTCCGTTGGGCAGGCCTCATCCAGGCGCCATGCCGATCGATTAGTATCACCGCAGAACTTCCTCTAAAACGACCGGATTTTCTAGATGCTCACGTCACAAACGCCAGCCAGCATCAATTGCGGGAAATTAGAGCGGCGAGGATTTTTTGTTGCAGGTGGAGGAGCCAGAGTCGGACCCCGAGTTGGAGGCGACCTCGTCCCTGCTGCAGACCTTTTTGCAGGACGCCTTCGCGGCGTCGTGCGAGGGCATCATGGTGAAAGCGCTCGACAAAGACGCGGGGTACGCCGCCAGCAAGCGCAGCGACTCTTGGCTCAAGGTGCGCCTTTTCTGCGCGCTCTGACACGTGGAGCTTTCGGGAATTGAGAGTTCGGGTTTGATGATAGATTCACATGGCTTTCTGTCCCTCTTTCGGAAAGACGCGGCTTAAGTTAGGTGTCTGAGCTTTCTACGAGCATTTCGGGACTTCGAGACTTCAGAAGGTTTCTTAGTGCTGTTTGTCTCCCAAGTTGTGATTGCTCCATGGCCAATTGGCTCCGCAATCGACTTCGTTTGCAAAGGTACGAGTGTCGGCTCAAGTACCGGTTACCCTTTTGCAGGTGAAGAAGGACTACATCGAGGGTTTGAACGACTCCTTGGACTTGGTGCCCATTGGTGCCTGGTACGGCCAGGGCCGAAAGGTAAGGCGCTTTTTCGGATGACCAATGGTTTCAATAGTGTCGCTGTCCAGGATCGCAGAGGGCATGATGGTCTGCTGTACTTCCACGTCCTGTGGCGTTGTTTCCGCCATCACGGCAATCTGCAAGGTGAAGATGTTGCTCGGCACATCGTTGGATTCGGCAATTTACCGGCCAGAGTCCGTTGATGAAAAGAGCAACCCGTAAGTAAACTTTTGAGGCCGCCGTTGTCTCCAGTCGGTTGAGTTGCTGCATAGGAGGCCGCCAGGAAAGTAATAGGTTAGAACGCAGGAATGCAAAAAAATACAGGGAAACATCAACTCCAGTAAGGGTCTATACTAAATGCTGCCATCGTTCGTCCACTTGGATTGTCTGACTGTCCCTTGGCGTCGGAATGGCCTTGCATTGCCGCGTCACGTGTGCGGACGGTCATTCGTATGCTCAAGCTCGCGTCCGGTGTGTCCGCAGGTGGGCTGGTTCAGTCCGTTCCTGTTGGGCTGCTACGACCCCGACCGGGAGGAGTACCAGAGCGTCTGCCGCTGCATGTCCGGCTTCACGGACGTCTTCTACAAAGAGGTCGGGACTTCACCCCGAGCACTGCTTCAAATGCGCAACATTATTGTGTTCGTTCTTGATCGACCGCGAAGTTTTGTTTGTTGCTGTGGCATGTCCGGCTTCACGGACGTCTTTTGAAAAGAAGGCGGTAGAAGTCCCCGAGCACGCCCCAAACGCTACCGTAAATGTCTTGATGTGCCGCGAAGACCAGTCTGGTAGCATGTCCGGCTTCACGGACGATCTCTTCAAAGAGGTCGGGAGCTTCCCCCAAGCACTGTTCAATCGCGCAATGCTACCGTCATCGTTCTTGATGCGCCAATAGGTTTTCTGTTATTATGGCCGGTTGCGCGGACGCCGCCTATAAAGGAATTGAGACCTTCTCTTGGGCACGGCATCAGACTTCTATCGCTCCCGTAATATAGTTGCTCGGGTACACTCTTCCGCTCTCTGTGGTGCTAGATCATGATTCAAGACCATCTACTACCACCCAAGCAATTGGTTGATGCGGGGTTCTTCCGTTAGAATAACCAAGTTCCTCTCACCTCTGCAAGGCGCCAGGACTACTCAGGGGTTGTCAGCAGGGTCTAGCCTGGCTTGAGCTGGCCTGTCTTACCCGGCAACATTGCAGACAACCCAGCTATTATCCTAAACCAGCAGTCGCCTCAAAATAGCCCATCCCTAGTTACGCCCCTTTTCCCCGCAGACGACGCAGCTGTACCGCGAGCAGCGGCAGCTGGACCAGAAGCCGCCGTACTACCGGACGCTGGAGCAGCCGGACGTGTGGTTCCGTCCGCACGACGTGTGGGAGATCCGCGGGGCGGACCTCACCGTGTCGCCCGTGCACGCGGCCGCGGCCGGGCTGGTGCACCCGACACGTGGCATCTCCATGCGCTTCCCGCGTATGATCAAGGTGGGGAGCCGCGTCCTTAATTTACTTATTCAACGTCGCGCACTTTTGATAGAGGTGTTTTTGTGATCATCTTTATATTGTCGTTGGGAGATTTGCCTCTGACTCCCCCATAGGGCTTAACGTTGGTTTGTGATAATGGCGGCCGCAACCGAAACCCGCGGATTGGTTTTGTTACTGGTTCTGCTTTGAAAGTGTTGAGGAACGACCTTTGGATTTACAGTGAGTTGTTCTTGCTCGGCCGTTATGACCGGGGTATAAGTGTCTGTCGGAAGCGGTGATTGTCAATTACGCAGCTGCTCAGCAACACGTCAGCAACACGTCTGCTCACAGCCACGTGGCCATCTTGCGCAGACGCGGCCGGACAAGAAGCCGGAAGACTCCACGCCCCCTTCCTACATCGCGGAACTCTTCCACCGACAGACCCGCAAGCTCGATGTGGGTCTGGCGAACGGGAAGGACCAGAAAGTCTCGGTTCAGGGGGGTGCTGGTCCGGCTGCCGAGGTGGGGGGGGAGAAGGAGGAAAGTGGGGAAGAGAGCGGCGAAGAAGAGGACGGGCAGAAACGGCCCGTCGTGGGCTTGGATGACTAAGTAACTTTGGAAGCTCTGCGTTGCACGCTTGTACATAACGAGGGGTCTTGTATTGTACTCTTACAGATGTCGACAATTCCTGAGGGGCGAGGGGACATTGCACATAAGACGTTGCAAACAGAACTATGTTTCTGCTACCTCGCTAATTTCTCTGTTGAAATCGTTCGTACTTCACATTGTCGGACTGAGCTTTGTGGAATCGATATACTAATCCCTCACAGGTTTTTGCGAGGAGCTCAACTTGATGATAAGGGTCTCACCTGCAGCTGACGTGACTTTCTACAACACATGGAGGTTTGAGGTTCCTCATTTCAGTGTTGCAGACAGGAATATACCTGGTTGCAGACTTTGTTTGCTAATGCAAGACTAAACCTGCATTAACGGATACTGACCATTTTTGGCCATGCCCCTCATATGCCTACACAATAGCCTGCAAGAACGACGTGGGTCACGTATTAGAAGCCGCTGTGGCGGCCGTTGCTTCTGCTGCGCCCTCGAGAGCTACACTAATATCTATAGGCTCATATCGCAACTTTGTATATATACTGGCTGCCAACCCCTTTGAAGCGCGGGCCGCGCCGGGCGGCCGCGTTCGCGGTCGCCAAGCTCGCACGTGTGGCCGGCCGGTGGCATGCATGCGGCATGCAGCATGCAGGCGCATTGAATGCAAATCGCCCTAGCTCACTAGCTGCAGATCATAAATGCTCGTCCCGGATTCTGAGGGCAAATGTTCTGTGCCTGGTGATGCTTCAAAGTTCAGTACCGGTATCGTAAGGGCTAGTCTGGAATGCAAGCGCCCTTTGACTGACCTGAAAGGCTGCCAGACCACCGGCGTGAGTGCCGCGCTCAGCTAATAAGTCCTGTACTTGCATGCGAAGTTGCTACTGAAAGCTGTACGTAAGGATTCCGAGTATCTCAGAGCGCCAGAAGCAGTCCACCTTGCTTGTAGGACTAGGCATTCAGTGACTTTTGACAGCCTGCCAAACAGAGAATGTCCTTGTTTCTCGCCAGCTGGCGTACGCACCATTCAGCAGCGATAAGTTTGGAGAGCTTTGTTCAACGAGCCTGGCGTTCTCCGAGTAAGTGTTGGCTGGATTCCGAAGCGGCTAGATAAGTTGCAGGAGAGCTACGCACAACGCGCCTAGCGTTCTCTGAACAAGCTTGGCTGGTCCTGGGATCGGTGGATAGATCTGGGACATGGCGGGCCACCAGGCACGGGCCCCTTTGGTGTGCCTCATCTCGGGGGTGATCACCGAGCTGGGCAGAACCATCTCCTACACTTTTGCGGAAGAGGGTGGGCGCCCGATCCTGGTAGGCGAGACGGGCCAGCGGGACGAGCTGGGCAAGGTGAGGAGAGACAACTCAAAGTGCTGTTTCAGCAGCGAAAACGAAATGCCGTTTCTGCGTCAAGGCCAAGCTGACGAACTTTAACATTGCTGCTCAGAAGTGGCCCTCGATCTCCAAGCAACAGGGTTCAGTGGCTCATTTTACAGAAGCACTGCAGCCTACTCCTTGAGTGCCAATGGCCCGGGCCTTTGTCTCAGTGCACTTATGTGCAGGTTAATCAGTGTGTGGGCTTGCAAAACGCTCAGTGAAATGCAGGTCTGGATGGCAAGGTTGTATCCTGTTGTAAGCTGGTAGCTTTTCTGGTCTGGATTCTAAACAGCAGTTTTCTGATGGTCAATGGGCAGAGTTGAAGTCAGAATAGGAGGGGTCATGTACTTTGATTGGAAGTCGATGCATGGGTCAGAGCCCCATTGATCAAATCCAAGGTGGCCGACTCCTTAGTCAACTCCGGTTCTGCGATGGTTATAGGCCATGGAGGAGTTCTTACGTATAAGGTCAGATTGAAGAATGCAGCTTTCATCTGGCCCCATACTGAAAAATTACAGGATCAATTTCGGAAGTTGGCAGCTAATTCAACTGCTAGTCAGACTGACCGACCTTCTTCAGTAGTGCCTTTTCGCACTCGATTCTAAAGAACTTCTGGCAAATCGCTCGGATGGGGTCTGAGCCCATACAGTCCAAGGCCAGAGGTTCAAAACATCACTTCTCTGAAGATTTTTAATGGCGGGATGTTTTGGTTCAGCTCAAGTTTCTACTTGCTTTAGGATGACACCTGTGCAAGGGGAGTCCCCCTAAAATGGAAAAGGTGCTCACAAGGTCAGTGAAGTCTTGTAAGCACAGAGTTTTATCACGAAACCTGAATTCATCAACCTAGACTGCTTTCACTCGTTGCTGGCCATTGTGATATCGGCGTTCAAGCCCCAAAACCACGAATATACGTGGAAGGGCGATTGGCACTAGAAACTCAAACCCGGGAGGCTCATAGCATTGATGATCAGGTGCCTTCGAAAGAACCCAATAGCTGAAATCTTACTTTTGACGACATGGAGTCGATACATGTATTTATTTGGCCGATCACAAATAGAATGGGTCCTTTCATTCGATGCTCTGCAGATCGCGAAACGGTGCGGCAGCATCGGCGCGCCGTCAACGGTTGACATCCACCCGGTTCAGCTGCACAACAAAGAGACGGTCGACCAGCTGTGCTTCAACGTGCTCTCGCGGCATGGCGCGCTCGACATACTAGTTAACAACCCGGAGGGCAACCCCGGAACCTGGGACACCGAGATTTTGCTCAATCTAGTGGGGCACTTTGCCTCGGTGATGGGCGAGAAAGGCCGGGGCGTGACGCTGATCAATCTGGAGCACCACGAACCGGAGGAGGTCGAAAAGGTTGGGACGGAAAACATCTGCCAAGGGTCTTGAAGGGGTCGAGAAGGTCGAGTTTTCCAATTGCAAGAGTTCCCACGGTCTCAAAACATGGAAACGTTTGCGATCGGCTAATCCGCTTCGGTCGACCTTTCCGCTCGTCCAGATGATTGACTGGACGAGCGGAAAGGATCTGCGCACTTGACCAGAATAACGCCAGCGGCTTACTTGGAGTGACCTCTGAATTTTGAACGAGACGCAGAAGAGCTGTCGGGAGGCTGAAGTGTACTCCGGTCGTGGAGATTTGTTTTTCGAGAGAAATAGCTTGATGATTCAAGACCCGTTTCCTCGTGCAGAAGTTGGCCAAGTACGAGAATCTGACGGTGGTCCAGGTGAAGAAGGCCGAGTTCGACTCGCCGGACAAGATCAGGTAACGAGCGCTGCACCCAGTCGTTGTGTCATAAACCACAGTTGCTCGCGAGTGGCGAAGGGCACCCAGAAGGCTCGCTCACGACCACAGCCAAAATCGTCGTTAATTTCGTCGTTAACTTCGGTTTTTTGTTGACCCGGAAGTGGGACTCCGCGCCGAGGTCTGAGATGGTTTGTTCCGGTTAGGAATTGCGCCTCATTCCAACTGAGATACGGCATGCCTTGACCAGGTAGAATGTGTGATTTAACACTTTGCATCGGATCCAAACACTTAACGTGTCGGTTCGCGTGTGACCATGGCCTTCCTCCAGCTCTTCTCCTCTTACCCGACACATCCATCTGTCTACTCAACGTCGGAGTCGCGCCTTGCTAAAAGCGGTCACTATCCTCGGCCCCCGCTCATTATATTCCCCCCGAATCATGCACCAAACCTGTGAATGCCTTTGTATGTTTTAGCCTTCGTTTCGTTCACTCACTACTACGTACTCCATTCCTTTGATTCCCCAGGAAGGTCCTCAAGGAGCGGCTTGGCCTGGGCAGGCTTCTCCCGGTCGACGCCCCGGTTGTTACAGGCGATGCTCCGATTCACGAGCCGATCGGCGGGATCGTCGAAGCGACCGGCGCAAGGAACAACAACGGTGCGCTGACATTTCTCTCTTCGGCATGCGGCCGCTCGTTGTCCTCCTTATCTCGTCGATCTTTGGGAGACGGTCGTATCTGCACCGGTCCCACACAACGAATCTTGTTGTTGTGCGAACTCGGAAAAATTCACGAGCTGCGCTCCAAACGTGGAGTTTGCCATTCGCATGCAGTAGGATTCTTGCCCCGTTTCACGGGAAGTCAAGGTCATCACGTTTCTAACCAGCAGCTTGTTGAGAAGTGCAAGTGGAGTGTGTCGCCGCCCTGCTCAGACAAAGATAAGTGAGTCGCCTCGGTGAGCATGAGAGCACGCCCAAAGAGGTGTCTACTAAACCGTCGCCCGACCTCAGAAGCTTCGTTATCGCGTCCCGCTTAACTGCATACGCTCTCAAGCTAGTGCCTCTGGATTCCACCCTACTTTTCTGTCGGCAAACATATCAAACCCGTCGTAACCCATTCCGGTTATCTGCACCCAGGCCTGCTCCAGCGCGAGACTGCCCCGGGCGAGCTGAACAAGGCGGTGTCAGACTACTGCGGCGCGGTGATGCAGCCGGTGGACCCCAATAATCTGGAGCCGGAGCAGGAGCACGAGTACAAGGACGAGCCGCAGCGGACGCCCGACATCGTGGTGCAGTGCTACAAGCCATTCAACGGTGAGCAACAAGAGAGGAAACGGTGTGTCGTGATCGAGTCAAAAGGGAGGAGGGCAGCAGGGAAGGCGGCCTGAAAAGCGAAGCAAATAACGAGGAGAAAATGAGATAGAAGTGCAAGCAAAAGAGTCACCCGGGAAAGGCAGCATCACGTGCCGTCGCAGCTTTTGTTGAGCGAGAGCGGGGCGCATGCCCGCTTCGTAAGGGCCCGCTTGCGAGCGGAACCAACGCAAATAGCATCTTCGTATGGTAATTGCCCTCAAAAACGGAAACATACACTCAACATGTTAAGGACTGAAAAGAAAACCGTATAACCGCACCAGGCGCTTCCTCTTTACGGCAAGCTTTTTGATTAGACAGCTCGTTCCCGTGGATTCAGATCCTTCTCAAGGCCTGAGCCTCCTCTCTGAAACGTTCTTGGATCTAACCACCCCAAAACGTCCGGCCTGCAGGCGAGCCCCCTCACGGCGTCCTGCTGAGCCGTTTCATCACACCGAACGAGATTCACTACGTGCGGAACCACTTGCCAGTTCCCGCCAACGCAGGAACGATCAACACGCACAAGATCGTAGTCGAGGGCGACCCCGACTTGAAGCTGTTTTGCGCGGAGCTGACGGTGCAAGATTTGAAGGACAAGTTTGAGGCGGTGACGCTCACCGTGACGCTGCAGTGCGCGGGGAACCGGCGGAACGACATGTGCGCGGTGGAGACAGTGTCGGGCCGCGCGCCGTGGAACGCGGGTGGGCTGGCTGCTTATTTCACGTTCTTGCCTTTTCCCTTAAGCTCTCTGGCGTTTTGGAAACGGTTGTTTCTTTAAGGAACTCCTGAAGAGCTTTGATGACACTTTAGGGTCTACAAAGACGTTTCGTAAATTTTAGACGGCCCGGGATCTTGTAAGTGCTGTTACCTCAGGGAGCCCTCTTCTAGCTGCAACCTGTTGAGATTTTGCTTGAAGCAGAAATTTTGCTTGGCGGAGACTTGACCGAATTGGGTAGTCTCGATTCATAACGCATTTTGTGGTTCGTTCCCGGGCAATACGCCCTACGTCTTTTCTTGCGTATCTTATCTTCTTTCATTCCGCGCTGACGCCCCGCCGCCCCCGAGCAGGTTCGATCAGCACCGCCGAGTGGACGGGCGTGCGCGTGCGCGACCTCGCGCGCCACATCGGGCTGGACCCCGACCGCGCGCGCCAGCTGGGCGCCAAGTGGCTGACCGCCACCGGGCTGGACTGGCACCGCGTTACGCAGCAGCACTTCGAGGCGTCTATCTCGACCCAGAAGGCGCTTGACGTCAAGGGCGACGTCATCGTGGCATACGCGATGAACGGCAAGGAGCTGCCGCCCGACCACGGGTACCCGGTGGGTGGCGGGGGGTGGTCAGGTTCTCGCGCTTTCTGGTCTCCGTCTGCTTGAGAACCTTGTGCTGTCCTAAACAGAGCCAGGTACAGCCCAGAGTAGAAGTCGAAAGCTGCCAAGAGGGCGTGTGAAGGCAGCTGAGATGCAAACATTGAGCAACCATTGAGCATCTTTTGAGGATACAGCGGCCAAGCTCCAAAAAGTTCCATGCGCTCTTCTTTGAGTGTTGAGACTGCTTCAGACTTCTTTACCAGGATTCAGCGAAGTAGCATTCTGGAGCTATTCCAGGCCCCAACCGTGCAAGATTTGACTCACTTGTGTTACCTTTGCTCCAGGTGCGCCTGATCGTCCCGGGTTACGTGGGCACCCGTTCCGTCAAATGGCTCCAGCGGATTCTATTCTCCGCAACGGACTCGCAGAGCCCCTGGCAGCAGATCGACTACCGCCCCGCGCCGCCGAGCGTCAAAGTGCACGAGCAGGCAAAGCCGCAGGAGTGCGCGCCGCTTATGGCGCTGCCCGTGCAGTCCGCGATCCTCATGCCGACTGCCGGGTCAATCATAGCACCCGACCAGACCAGCATCAAAGGCGAGCCTATCGAATCTCTGAGTTACTATCTAGATCTAGTGTGACCGGTCGGTTATTCCGGCTTCGGTTGATCAGTAGGATTGAACTGTCAAGTCCATCCGCTTTGGAATCCCGTTCGAAAGAGTCGAGAGTTTACCCCGTTACATGATGATCTCCCTCCTTACAACAGAATCTATTGACGAGTCCTTGAGAGAAGCTATGTTTCTTTCGAAGTTACGCCGCTGGAGCTAGTCTATGTTCCGAATGCAATAACATCTGGAAAGGATTTTCTACCTAGTACTGTGCAGGCATTCGGCTTCGATGCAAACTGCCATTCTTCGGAGTGTGGCCGGCTCTTTCAACATTCAATAGAAATCAATTCTGTTTTGAGGAACTCACTCATCGAGCTTCTTCCATCACCTGGCTGCAGTGAAGGGTTATGCGTGGTCGGGCGACGGCCACGCCATTGTGCGGGTGGACGTGTCTTCGGATGAAGGGCAGAGCTGGACCCAGGCCAAGTAAGCGCTAACGCGTTCTGTTCACAAGCGTCCAGTTTATCCAGCTTATTCCGGCGCTGATTCGATTCCATTCCAGTCTCTGGCGTCCTTTCGAATCTTCTGCTGGCCCTCCATTCATCCTTCGCTTTTCCAAACCCAAATCTTGAACGCTGTTACAAACCCAAATCTTGGGCTGCAACTGAAAATTACAGCTCCAACGGTTCTTTGTTAATCAAGTTGCTCGTTGTTTTCTCTTTCCTTCCAAAAGTCGATCTTTTTATGTAAATCTGTAGAGGAGTATTCTTACCAGCTTCTCTTCGGCAGGATCACCGAGGGGCGCTCGCAGCCTGAGGGCCGCGCCTGGGCATGGGCCCTGTGGGAGCTCTCGGTGCCCATCCCGTCCGAGAAAAAGGCTGTGGGCGGCAAGATGACGCTTACGTGCAAGGCCTTTGACGACGCGTGGAACACCCAGCCGCGCACCACCGCCGAGATTTGGAACTACCGGGGACTTAACTGCAACTCGTGGCATACCATACCGGTGTGCAGCCAGGTATGTCCCTTCTTTAGCAATAGGTAGTAAGCTCTAGCAATAGTAAGCACCACCCTAATACTGAAAACCTAACCCACAAAATTCCCTGCTCCGCATCCGAGCCCATCCTAACCCCCAAAGTAACCCTACCCGTCCCAGGCTGGTTAGCTGACTATTGCTAAAGCTTACTATTGCAAATGTGAAAATTCCTCCCCCAGGTGGCGCCCCGGGGGACTGCCACCGGGCTGATGCAGAAGGCGGGGCACGGGCTGATGGAGAAGGCGGAGCAGGGGATGAAAGCGCTCGGGGTGGCGTGAGAAGACGGGGACGCCGCTGGAACTGAACTTAGGATCAGAAGAAAAACGGCGACGAGTCTTGGACTGAAGCGAGATCAGAAGAGAAACGATGACGGGGAATGCAGAGGAGCAGAGGTTTTGTGAAGGTGTCGTTGTGAGTTTTTTTTCTAAAGATTTACCGAAAGGTTGCGCTCGGGTTTCAGGGTTGTAACGGCGGATTGCCTGCGGCTCTTAGAAGGACGGTGAGGACCGCGTCAAGTTGTTTGCATCGGGAAGGGGGACAAGGCCCAGTTTTGTTCGAATTGTGTAAGCAGCCATAATTTACGAATCGAGCGAAATTGTAATCAGATGACTGGGACACTGTATTAGGAGATTCACATCAACTTACGGCATTGTAAATACTTGCGAGGATACTGCTGAAAGTAGGCTTGCGTTCACACACTAAGGCACTTTAATTTGGATGTCTCCAACACAAATTGGATGACGTCAAAGCCAGGATGACGTCAAAGCCAGGATGACGTCAACACCAGAACTTTCGGATGATAACGGAAGGGACGTTCTATATGACGCAATCTCCCTCAAGAATTGCTAGTTCAGAGCATTTGGCCATCAACACAGTATAGCAAACCCCCCAAAATGTCGACTTCCAACTCAAATAGCCTGCTCCATTGAGATCCATAGCCAGTGCTGTAGGCCGTGCCGAAGACTAAAAGTTTAGTAACAACGTTAGGGCTTGGGATCGTAGGTCTCAGGGAGTTGACTCGCAGGATTCAGGTACTTCCAAGTCAGTATGACCGATGGCTTCAAGATGCAAGCGATGATGTTCCTGGGTCAATCTGATCTGGATTGAAGTCACACGTCGCAGCTATACCGGGGCAAGCTTTGTTTTGTGTCTGCATCGCAAATCAGGTCACGCAAGTACCGTTTGAGCACCGGCCACAAGTGGATCACGTCATGAATGATTGTGAATGATGGGCCGATTCCGATAATTACCAAAGATATCCTGACCTGTGACAACGATAACAGAACAGCAGAAGCAGCGGTCAGGTTCCGACATTGCAGCCTTTCAAAGTGGAAGTGTATTCAGTCTTTGAACAGCGGACCCCCACGAAGACATACCTGCAAATTGCACATGCATCTCCAGGGTGTACCAGGCTGACCTTGGACGCGTCTGCTTGCCGGAGTATTGTTTGGAAACGGATGTAGATTGACACCAGCCTGCCGGCCGGAACGAGCATGTAAGGTATACCAGATTGGAAAGAGCTGATCATCTAGCAAGAACAGCCAAACGTCTGTTGAAGTTAAAATGCAATGGTTATGCAAATTAAAACGTCTCCACGGAGCTGCAATCTAAAGTTGGAAGGTCGACAGCTATCCTAACTCGATTAAGCGAGCCTGACTAACAGTGCATGTACAAAGTAACAATGACTAGTTTAATCTAGGTCGGTGATTCCTGGAAGTCCTAAGCTCGATCAGCAGCTGCGTGCCAGCTATCCAGTTTGTGTTTCGCCATAGTGTTTCGTTGGATCTCATCGTCTAGCTCTGGAAACTTCATTCAGCAGCTCTACATGTTCTGCGGCTATGCTTGATGCTAGGCAGGCTTCACAATCTGCTCTATGTCCGCTGACTCAAGTTCCGTCAGACCATTTAGGATTTGAACATCTTCTGGACCCGTGGTCGTGATACGATCGTTATTGCTCCAACTGTTCTGAAAAGCTGACTACTGTAAACGTGCTCGCTTGAGTCACCTGACAACCTGCTTCAGTACCTCCTGCGCTTGCCGCTTTGCATTGCTGGACTGAATACCTGCAGCATCTTCCGGTCTAGCTAAGGTTCAACATTCGTTAGGACCGAAGACCCCAAGTTCTCAAACCACTCGTCGATTCGCAGCATGGACCTCCAGCGTTGAACCAGCTGAAGATGATGGTCCTCAAGCTCCTGCTCACAGGCTTTGCTGGCACAGCCCCCCTCCTGCAGAACATCAGCTTCGGAATCAGGACTTTCTCAACATGGCTGCCCATTCACATAGAGTCAAAAGCTGCAGTGAGGTAGCAACTAACAGAGCAGGAACGTTTCTGCATCCTCGAGGGCTCATCTTAGATGAATGCTGAGCTCAAAGCTGTTGTTATTCAGCTCTTTTCTGGCTGAGCCAAACATGCTGATGACTGCATACTCTCAGCAGTCTGGGTTGTTCGCATAATACTGATATCAATGACTTTGAAGGATGTAGAAGTGGAAGTGTCGAGCTCACATTCTGAAAGTTCCTTCCGAAATGCACTAGCATTGGGACGCACATTTTAAGCAACAGTAGAGGTTGGCAGCAGCTTCGCTTTGCTCAACGTGAACACAAATCCAGCGGTGCTTCTTACCGGTTTTCCTTTTAACAGCAGCATACCAGTGGTTCTTAACGCAGTTGTCACTTCGACCAGGCAAGTACTTGGCAATTAAACTCCATTTTGGCCCCAATTGTGAGTACAAAACTGCGAGAGTCACTTTCTCTTCCTCAGACCATGGCCCCTGCATGTGAAAGGTTCCACTCTGAATCCCTTTCCAAAGACACAAATGGGAATACTCAACTGCGTCCCTGTTCCGTATGTTCAAAGCACATTCCCACATGTGCTAGATGACGCCGGCTTCAGCTGACTTGCAGCAGTAGTTCCTTGAGAGCAGCCAGGGCACACCCCAGAAAATCACAGTGGTACCACAAAAGTTGCCCAAACTCAGCACACTGGAAAGGAACTGGGAAGCCCGCTGACCTTGTTGAGATTATGCTCCAGGTGATTGTGCCACCGCTCACGGCACTGGCGCGCGGTCCTCCCAGGAATCCTTTCAGCCTTTTCCTTCCACCTTGTGGGGCCAAACTCCTGGACCAGCTTCACCAGAATGGAGTCCTCCGTCTGCAATGGAGTATGTGATTGTCAGTGAATGCAGCCAATGAAGTTCAGGACAGTGACTGCCAGGAACGGCAGTGGTAGAAGTAAGGCTGCTTGTTTGTGAGTTCATTGAATGTTATTCGGTTTTGAACATATGGAGAGCCCACGTATCGGTAGGTAACTTGATCGTTAGGCAACTGTGAGATTACTTGCAAGCTCAAAACCTTTACAGAAGGATACGACCTTGATGCTTGCAATGGAAGGCCTTTCAGACTGCTTAATTGTGTCTTCACAGCTCTGCTGATAGAAACGGCCAGACACGTTATAGGAAGGCAGTGACTTTGGAAGAGTGTCCATGCAAAATCTGATTTGGACAGGATTCAATGCTTGCAAACAATCAATGCAGCACAGTGTTGGAGATCCCCGGGCTTCGGTGAAAGGTAATCGGTATGATAAATGTTCTGTCAGGCAATGCAGAGATGAATCAGGAACTCACCGAATTCCACATTCGCCGCCAAGGCTTCCCTGTTAGTCTGAGCGCAGTTGGGCTCTCGCGGCCCAGGTCCTCTGCGTCCGGGTACCCTCCATCAGTCTCTGTTGAGAGTGTTTGAACGCTGGCCGAGCTGAATGTCGAGAAGGACGGGTGAGAAGTCGACACCAGCGGGGGGAGCGTCGCGCCAGCCAGCAGCAGGTCCGGGCTCCAGGGAGCGCTGCTGCGCCCCCCGAACGCATTGATGCCTTCCTCAGCCATGCAGCCGAGGGCGCCGGCAGTCAGGCGCCAACTCGCATTTTGAAAAGGTCACTGAGGGAAATGAGCGTCCCGCTCAGCTTCCTAGCTTTGCAAATCATGCGTCCCACTATGTAACGGTTGAGCTAGCTCAGTCTCTCATATCATTTAAGCGAACGAATGCGCGGCAGGCCACAGAATCCCGCTCCGATCGGGAATCAGACTGAAACGGAATCACGTTCGCGTTCGTATCGGCGGATGGAGCTCCAATCTCCTTGGACAGACGGCGCAACTTGGGGGCTGAGTCTGCGGGATATCTCAGGTGACAGCCTACTGAGCCCGGAAGATGATAATCGGCCCAGTAGCAGCCTCCGACGCCTTTCTCCTGAATCTCAAGAAAACAGTGCGTTACTGCTCGGTGAGTGCATCTACCGAGCACTCAGAAGCCTGTAAAATCTAACCTGAAACCAGCTGTGCTATAGATGTTGTGCACCAAAGTCGCTCTTATCAAGTTCCTAACCCTCTCCCTGATGTGACGAAGCCCCCCGGGCGCCGGACTTACCTCGGCGGTCATTAACACTGAACATTTTCTTGTAAACGTCCAGGATCACACACATGCATTAAGGGCCTGTTCGCATGCAGCCAAAATCGACAGATCCTGGCGGTTTTGGCCGCAACCCATCACCGCGTGTGACCAACACTTTGCCAGAAGTTGGAAAAGTACAATTCGATCGCGCGATCGTACCATCAAAACCAACAGAATCTGCCTGCTGGTCGGGGGCACCTATCAGAATCTGTCGGTCCCAACATTCCATACCGAGCACTTGTGTGGTCTGAATGTGCCGACTGCCAAGACCCGGTAGGGGCTTTGTATTTTCCATCTTTTTCTCTTGCGATTTAAATGCATTTTTGGGGGCTCAATCATTGGGCTTGCCAACACTCTATCGAACGCCTCGTCGAAAACACTGTTTTCAAGCGATCCGTCCGTACCGAAATCGTACAGCCCAAACCAAAGTCAACCCACTACATTCTGTCGGAAACGTGTCGATCTTGGCGCGGCATGCGAACAGGCCCTATGGAAGTACCTAGATACCTACCTACCTTCCGAGTACTGTAGTGAGCACCCACGACTACCTACAAGTGCGCACTGCGGGTACCTACTGCTAGCTAGGTATGTACAGTGCAGACTGCAGTGTGCACTCTAATGATCATCATCATTTTCCGAATCTGCCTCCCTGCCAGGGCTTGCCACCAACTTTCACCGGTGCCGGCAGTCTACCGGCCACCTACACTTCTACCGGCTGGCCACACGGGCTAAAGCACCGGACGCCGGTTCTGCCTAGGCGCCCAGCATTTTCTGCCGGCTGTCCAGCCGGTGGGGTGCCTTCGGCACCGGTGCATCCATCATTTCTGCCGGCCAGGTCCAGCTTAAACACCGGTTCGTAGCAAGCACTGCGAGTCCCTGCTCGAGGCTGACCGTTCAAAGGCTATCCAACGGTTCAGAACTGCGACGGTTCACGCTGGTAGGTACCGTCCTACGATAGGTACAACTTCGCCGGTCCCAAGAGCCGTACGTAACAAAGACGTCAATTACTCATGACATGCAAAATCCAGATACGTATCGTACGGCTGCTTCCAACAGTTTGGATTCGTGTTTTGCGAGCCAATCAGATTCCGGAGAATGGCGCTCGGTAACGTAACAGTGTCGGACGCAGGGGCCAAATACGATTTCAATGATTTGTAGAGTTAAGTTCACGGCACTCAAGATTGTAAACCAATGATCACCCGGGTCGCGGTGGCCAGCGGTTTAGATTTGGTCGGTTCAAGGTTGGTCGTCGAGTCCGACTCCGAGGTCGGGCCGGAGTTGGGACGATGATCATACCTACCGTACTATAATAGGTGGTGGGTCATACCTAGGTATTTGAGCCTGCAGGGTTTCCCAGTGCCCACGGACTTTTGTCCCGGCCGGCCAGCTGCCGGCACCCCCCCGGTTCGGCCGGCTGGACAGTCGGTAAATGGCCGTACCGGTCGGCTGAGCCCAGCAAGAGCCTGCATTTCCTGCCGGCTGAGCAGCCGGCGGGGTGCCTTCGGTACCGGCCGGGGACCTTTTTCGGCCGGCCAGGTCCAGGTTCTCTTGCCGGCTGTGGGAAACCCTGATTTGAGGTCACGACGACCCGTCGGGCCCGAATTTTTCGACCCTCGGGGTGCGACGTTCCATCCTCGGGGCCGCATTTTTACCCTATTATTAAAGGTTATTCGGGGTCGCACCATTTCCAGGGTGGGGGCGACCGATCCCGGACCTCCGAAAATGTTTGTAAAGTAATAGGCTGGGTGCGCACAGTTCACCGTCGCGACTCGAGACCGCAAAACACGGGGAAGTTCTAGCAGTCCGGTCGAGTTGCCGCAAAAGCAAGCTGCAAATACCTATGATAATGACCGAAGTGGCTTTCTCGGGTCGGTGCGCACCCTTGACGGGCCTTGAGGTCGGTGCGCCGGTTTTCAGATTTCCAAGGACGCAAATGTGACCACCCTCACCCCACCTCACCTAAGATTACATTGTGATTACCCGGCTACGGTACCCGGTATTTGGATTCTGACTCCCCGCGCTTGCACAGCACTGTGAATCGTGGTTGGCAGAGCACTGCTCGAGACACATTAATCCGCATTGTGCACTGCGCACTAATTCGGCAACCGCTTTTAGAAGGTTCCAGCATCTCCACTAGCCCAGACGTGCTGGCACCGCAGTGCGAACTGCGCACAAGCTGCGCACATTGCACACTGCGCACTTCACTGGCACAGTGTGG